>RXON01004473.1:7500-98960 GCA_009667805.1 Leptobrachium leishanense | reverse complement strand
GTATCAAACCTGAGACCACCATCCCATTTGAGCAATATGGGCATACGTAGCAATATATTTATATTGCTACACACATCTATATCTCAAACACCAAGTCTTTACTATTCCCTCCTTGTATAAATGAAATCCTGTTATATGTATATAAATAGATACTGGACTATAATAGACTGTATATACACACCTCTAAACGCATGAGGTATTCCTGGGCTTATCCTCTGCTACAAGACTTCACCAAAATGAAACACCAGGCCATCAAAAATTAATAGTATTAAATTTGAGACCACTATCCCGTTTGAGCAACACGGGTATATTCAGTAATATACTGTATATAATAACATGACTCCTCACATTTGTACCCAAACCACCAAGTTTTTATTATTTTCTTCCCTGTATTAATGAAACCTGTTTCTGCAATCTATATGTATATGTAGCGCTGTGTTAAATCTTGCTGCTGGCAGTACCTATTTTTAATCGCGATTAGAGACACTGGACATTGGGACTACATTTCCCGGCGTGCTTTGCAAAGACACAGGAAGTGGGTGGGACACAGGACGCTTACTTCCCGAACCTCGTGGAGAACGCGCCAGAGCGCACGAGGGAACGAGAGAGAGCAGACGCAGTGAAAGACATCGCAGGAGGGCCTAGGCCAGAGCGCGAGTGAGACCTGTCAGTTCCTTTATCGGGTTATTCAGCATAAAGAGAAGGAGACCTCCAAGTTCCAGAGATTGCTGCAGATGAAAGAAACCGAAGACCTCGAGTGAGGAGTTGCCGCGAGCTGATCGGATACGGAGAGCAGGCGGTGAGCGGGACAAGTCGTGGACAAGCAACAGAGAGTCAGACAATGGATCCGGCCGCTAGTATCCCCAGTCAAAATCGAGCGGAGAGACGTCCTGGGTCAGCGGAGCCTAAAGCAACCGGTGGATGGGTGAGAGGCCTCCAAGGCCGTATGTAATTAAGGAACACACTGCTGTTTTCTCTTTAAAGTCCACAGGGCCCCAACTTGACTAGTCGAAGACATTCCTTAAGTAAATTCACTGGCCAGTTGAACAGTACCCGGGTACCACACACACATACACACCTTTTACACTCCGGGACTTAAACCTGTGCAGGACTTATTCTGTTACGAATCGGAACGGGAATAAAGATACGTTCCGAATATATATTTTTCTCTTTTTCCGCTGCGCGTTTATCGTAATACGAAGAGATTGTATTTTTGGGGTTCACTACGTGTCCTTGTTTTCCGAACTATCGGTATTGCATTCCTTTTTCTGTTCGGTTGCGAATATTTTATTCTTCCGAAATACGAAGCCTCGTGTTTCGTTTCTTTTCCGCTACGCGTTTTTACCGCGATACGAAAGTACTGTGATAATATCTGTGAATACCGTGTCTCAACGTCTGCTTACTATTCTAGTAAACTATTTAAATAAATAAAACTCACAACGGTGTTGGAGTATATTTATTCCCTAGTGCGGGGAACTGACCCGTGGTTCATTTTCAGCGGCTCCTCCGGGAGTGAGCGCTACACGTGGGGCTCGTTTCCGGGATCCAGTCTCTGGAAAAACCGCATCTAAAGGGTTAAATATGGATCCAGACACTGTTGCCGAGTGGTGTGAGGAGCACAGTGGTCAGTTAGAATGTTGTATAGTCATGGATATTCCCGCAGACACTTGGGCCGAAGATCAGATTCGCCAGGCTGTGGCCGTGCTGACACCAGACCATCGGGGGTTAATACTGGACATTGTAAAGAACACAGATACCTCTCACACGTATGTTCTTCTTGAATGGAGAAAGGGTGTTCCACCATGTTTTCAGGGCGCGAGCGTGAAACTGGCCGATGAGGTGGAAGTCCAACTAATTCAGCCAAGTGCGCCACGTGGTGAATCCGCAAGTGTTCCCGCGCCTAGTCCGTTGGCCATGATCGGGCCTGAATTTATCGTGGCTATTGGAGATCTATTGGCGAAATGTCAGAAAACAAGCCCTCCTCACACTAACTTCGGTTATCGACGGTTAAGGAATTTTACAGGAAATGTACCAACTCCGGCGGGAGAAGAAACCTTTGAAGAATGGGTGGAACAGGCGATGCAGGCTCTGGATGAGTGGGATGTCCCTGAGGCCCAGAAAAAGCAAAGGATCACCGAGAGCTTAAAGGGACCCGCGTCGGAAGCGGTGAGAAACCTGAAACTGAGTAGAAAAGATTGTACTGCTTTAGATTACTTAAACGTTCTTGAAGAAGTTTTTGGGCGAACCGAAAAGGCGGCCGAACTGGTATATCAGTACGAACACACCTATCAGAGAAGAGGTGAAAGGATGACCGAGTATATGAGGTGCCTAGATAAGATTCTACACCAGATACTCCTGAAGAAAGGGGCCGAACCGGCCGAAGTAGATAAGATCCGAATAAAACAGATCCTGAGGGGCTCTCAACCTTTAGATCCAGTAATGATGCAGCTGAGAAGCAGAGCAGGTAACCAAGAGTTAAAGTACCTGGAACTGATCCGAGTTGTACGAGAGGAAGAGGCTTTACTGGAAGAGAAATCCTTCAGGCGGGGGGAAAGGGTTTATGCACAACCTGTGAGACATAACGACGGTCTGCGGCCTGAAAGCGACTCTCTAGATACTTGTGGATCTGACGAGGATGAACAAGAACACCTAGTCGTTTTTAAATCTACAGAGAGGGCTGCCAAAGAATCGAACCTCCCTGAACGTGGTGAATTGTCCAAAACCGTCAAGAAAGTACAGGAAGCTCAAGTTGAATTGCAACAAGCGCACGCGGAACTGTGCCGAGTGTTGATGAAGGTGACGAAATGCAGGCAGAAATGCAGAATTCCTTCACAGGTATGCAGACGACGGGAGTTGCTGTGGCATCTGGTCCAAGTCCTTTAACCAAATCTCAACAATCAACTACGTCTCCGCTCTCTAAGAAGAGATGTTTCGGTTGTGGAGAAATGGGCCATTTCCACGCACAGTGCAAAGGCCGAAAGCCTGAGAAGGATAGAGTCGAGGGACTGTTGGAAGCCCTAGAAGGACTGTTATCTACCTCACCGGCGGGAAACGCCAGAGGGCACAAGTGAAGGAGCAACTTAAGTGCCCGAAGGTTGAACCCCGCTCCAAAAACCAAGCCAAGACTAAGAGGACGAGAGGGCCCAAAGCCAAGCCAACTGCTGAACCTGCCAGAACTGAAAGAGTCACTCCCTTAGCATCCGGGTCTACGTCATGGGGAAGCAATGCACACCCAAAGCCTACACGGGCCAAGAAAAAGGCCAGGGTACAGCAAACTGGGTCTAAGCGTCCGGATACCGCCACCAAGTTTCCTGACCAACTGATAGGTCCTTCTCCTATTGTGCCAATCCAAGTGGAAGGAGTCTACACTAAAGCCCTGTTAGATTCAGGGGCTCAAGTGACATTGATCTACAAAGACTTCTACGAGAAACACTTAAAGCACATTCCTCTGCAAGAATTGAAGGATTTGGAAATATGGGGTATCGGCACTGAGAAGCTCCCTTATGACGGGTACCTGCAAGTGAAGTTGGAGATCAGATCTGAAGTCATCGGGCAGTCTGGGGTTGCGATGCATTGGCCATTGTGTGTCCTCGACCCTCAGGTGCGAACAGAAGCTCCCTGATAGTGGGGACGAATACCGACCTAGTGCGGCGTCTCCTGACACCTATTGTATTGGAAGAAGGTTCAACTCAAGGAGTACACCCAATGTTACGTCCGGTCTATCAGAGGATGGTCGAAGAACGAAAGGCACCTGCCGAGGTGGGAAGACTGTGGAGACTGGGTGGAACAGAGAAGGTTCTGCAAGCAGGAGAAGTAGCGAGCTTCCGGGCTTCAGTCAAGTTGAACGGATCGCAACCAGGTCCCTATGTGGTGCTGGGAACCGATTTTAATCATGGGAGTGAAATCGGAGTCGAAGTAATTCCTGAAATAATTTCCACCAAAGCTCTGAAGAGAACACGAGGAAGAGTCTCGGTCAGCGTATGCAATGTGACGGATTCTCCAGTAGTCCTTAAAGCACGGATGCCTATCGGGCAAGTAGAGTCTGCTACACCCCTCTCTACCGATTCAGGAGGGGGAGTGGATAAAGAGATTCCAGATGAAAGATTCTACCCCAAGGACGCTCCCATTTCACCTGAGTGGAAGAAACGTCTTCAGTCTCAAGTCCTAAAGTGGAAGGAGTTGTTCTCGAAAGATGAGTTCGATGTGGGCCTAGCTAAGAGTACTGAGCACCGCATTCGGTTACAAGAAGACAAGCCGTTTCAGGAAAGATCAAGGCGAGTTCCGCTAAGAGACTTAGATGATCTGCGAGAGCAGCTGAACGAATTGCAAAGAACCAAGGTGATTCAAGAGTCCAGGAGTCCCTACGCATCTCCCATAGTGTTGGTCCAGAAGAAAAATGGTTCTGTCCGCTTATGCATAGACTACCGTACATTGAACCGGAGAACCATCCCCAATCAATATGCCACTCCTCGGATAGAAGATGCCCTACAGTGTTTGTATGGAGCAAAGTGGTTTAGCGTACTAGACCTGCGAAGCGGGTATCACCAGATACCAATGCATCCTGAAGACAAGGAGAAAACTGCGTTCATCTGTCCACTGGGGTTCTTTGAATTCAACAGAATGCCTCATGGCCTTACGGGGGCTCCAGCCACGTTCCAACGGTTGATGGAGAAGACAGTCGGGGACATGAATCTAATCAAAGTATTAGTGTACCTGGATGACATAATTGTGTTTGGGAAGACTCTGGAAGAACATGAGCAACGTCTAGAGAAGGTCTTGAAGAGGCTCCATGAAGAGGGGCTGAAACTGTCTCTGGAGAAATGCCAATTTTGTCTACCGTCTGTTACGTATCTAGGACATGTGGTCTCAGCAGAAGGTGTTTCGACAGACCCTCGGAAGTTGGAGGCCATAGCTTCTTGGCCTAGACCCCGAAACATCACTGAACTTAGATCTTTCTTGGGATTCTGTTCATACTATCGAAGATTTGTGGGAGGATTCGCGAAAACAGCTCAACCACTGAACAAACTCCTGCAGAAGGAAACCACAGAAGAAGGCTGCAAGGTCTCTGACCAAAATCCGTCAGCTCCAGGGCCAAGGAAAGCTCGAGAGTCTATACAAGGTGAATGGACCAGTCAATGTGAAGGAGCTTTGGTGAAGCTGAAAGAGAGTCTAACCCGAGCTCCTGTTTTGGCCTATGCGGACCCTCACAAGCCGTATGAGCTACATGTGGATGCCAGCCGAGAAGGTCTGGGAGGAGTCCTGTATCAGGAGTATGGTGGATTGCTGAGGCCTGTAGCGTACGTGAGCCGGAGCCTTACGCCTTCAGAGAAGAATTACCCTACCCACAAGTTGGAGTTCCTAGCCTTAAAGTGGGCAGTGGTAGACAAGTTAAAAGACTATCTGTATGGAGCCGAGTTTGTGATCAAGACGGATAATAATCCTCTTACCTACATCCTTACTACCGCAAAACTGGACGCAACGGGACATCGGTGGTTGGCCGCTCTGTCAGGGTTTCGGTTCAGCCTGAAGTACCACCCTGGGGTGAATAATCGAGATGCTGATGCGTTATCGAGAAGACCTTACACTACAGAATGGACTCAGTTGACTCCAGACGGGGTGCAAGCTTTGTGTCAAGGAACAGAGCGCCGGGTCAAAGGAGGGATTGAAGCGGAGGCCATAGGAGTCATGGCTGCGGCTGTTCCTGAATTTTACTGTAACCCTACGCAGTTAAGGGATGAGAGTTTACCTACCTTTTCGAGACAGGACCTGAAAGCGGATCAGGCCAGAGACCCTTTAACCCCTTCACTGCTGAGCCATTTCACGTTTTAAAAAAAACACGGTTTTCTTTTTATTATTATTGTTGTTATTTTGTTTCTTTACTTTAAACCTGGTCATGTTTGGTATCATTGAAAAGGCCATGCTCTGGCCTTTCTAATGATACCAAACATGACCCTGCTAGCTCAAAAAGAGTCAGGAGATATCGGGGTTCAAACAATCCCCTATCTTTTCTTAGGAGTCAATAAGGACGTTCCCCACACGTCCTCAGCAGTGAAAGGGTTAATTGCCTTGACCATAAAGGCCCTGACTGCAAACCAGCGTGAGATTTTGCTAACCAACTCCCCGAGTGGAGCCAGATTGGTCTACAAAGAGTGGGAGCGGTTGAAGATGTTGGATGGGGTGGTCTACCGAAGGGGTGATAAATTTGGATTTAAAGCAAACAAAACAAACTCCCTATAATAATTACCATTTATGAAATTTCAATAACCCTTTTCTAGTTTCTTCTCATATATCAAAGTTGAAAACTGGGCGCGGCGCATCACCATGATGAGAGACAACAAAATCAGCCACAAAGCAATGTAGCGTCAGTCCTGTCTGAAATATCCTTCCTTAGACAGGTCTTTTATTAGATTTCAAAGAACTTATAGCCAATCAGCATACAGATACATTTCTACGTCAGAGTTTAACCAACAGTGAGCCAAAAATTACTATATTGATTCAGAGATGGCTTTTTCTAGCATACATTTTTCACACACCCCTTCCTGCACACAAAGGAAATGGCTAAATTCCACAGGCTAACATCTTATGCAAGTAAAAGACTTGCAGGGTTTGACACTTATAATGGGGGGGTGGATTCACACTACCTATCATATTAAAATACCTTTCAATCGTCTCATTGATCACATATCCAATCGTGATCACAAAAAGGGATGAAACAAACTAGACAATTAAACTAATTATACCTGGGGCCATAGTATCCTCGCCTAATACCTGTATGATATACGAAAAGGATTCCCCAAGGATGCCCTTTATGAGCATAAAATACACTTATCTATCTAGATTCACTCTTCCAGCTAACCACATTTGGAGCGTAGGCAAAAATACCTAATCTAGACATTAAATAACTATTTATTCCCATTTCCCAAAATATAATTCACCGAACAAGAAAAGTATAATAACTTGAATGTAAAAGTTCATTTATCTAATAAAACAACATGAGTCAGATCTATATCTGTGTGTTTTCCTATGTTCAGCTTCACTCCACAAAACGCATATACACCTGCATTCATACACACATTCAAGAAATACATTCTTCATTTTCACAAATTAAATCCTTTCTCAAACTATCTAGGGGATTAAATAAATAAAAAAAATAATATTCCATAATCTAATACCATAGTCCACAGTGCGAGATCAGGGTGTGGTCTTTTTTTTTTCAACATCCCAGCTTGAGACGCATAATCATTGAATGTCATTAGAGCTCCCACCATAGGGACTCCTGAACAAGCTGTCTCTTTGCGCTGGTTGCTTATTACCTGTGACCTTTGACCTTGACACAAAATGTCCATGATTCGTTCCATATGCAGTCATTGTGACTGTCAGGTTTCTTGATGATGTGATATGGTTTCAGCAACAATAAAGAAAATAAAAAAAGAAAAGAAAATATGGTATACCCCGCTAATCATCTACATCCATTCATTCATTGTCACTCTCAAATGCACGAAAACAATAAAAATGTTAATTTACACAAGAAAAGACACAGATAATAAATTTCAAAATGTCCCCGCGAAGCCTGTCGGCCTCACGCAATAAAAAAATTATACTACTTCTTGACTCATTGTTAGAGAAAAATATATATATCATATACGCAACTTTGGCTCAAAAGGGAATAGCCGAAGTGCATATTCCACCCTTTTATTAAATATAATTGTTTTTTTTTTTTTTTTGTAATTACTATCCTATTCAGTCTTGTTCGGTGTTGTGAAACAAACCTGGCGTTTATAAAACACACCAATCCTCAAATGAAATAAAACATAAAATAAAAACCGCATTAATTTTATCGAATTAAAACTTCCCATTTACCACTATATATGTCATGAAACGTATTCATGCAAATGCATTAAATTATATGTTCCTAAAAACATATAATGAACTCTAATTTTAATTGGATGTGATCTTCAATAATCCTAAATGTGTCAGGGAATTTTGAACAATATTGATTGTAACTAAACAACAAAAATAACAAAATATAAAATAATAAAAGACACAAAATAATTATCACTTAGACGACATCAGAATTTAAAAATACATTATCTTCTTTCTTTGTCTTCTGTCTTATTGGTTGAAAATAACAGTTTTGTAAAACTGACATGTCTTAAGTTGTATTTCCAAATCAATGATCTTCTACAAATAGCATGATTTATTGATGAGTTGTCGATAATCAGATTTTTATTGCCTGGTGTCTGATAATTCCTTATTATCCGGTTGATGTAACATTGCAATGTGAAATGATAATGTGTTTGAGTAAATTTCCTTCAATTCCAACATCTTTATCAATATTGGTATCGCATAATCTTCCATCTAGCTTGAGCAAAGTTGGCATGCATGGGTAATTTTCACCTAAAGTAAAAACTTGGGAAAAAAATGTATTATTAACCTGTCAAAACTTTAAAATTCATATGGTTAAAAAACTTTTAAAATGGAGAAAAACAATGCAACACATTTTTTGGACACAAAGAAAAGGAGTGGTCATGAGAGAGACAACACAGAGGAGAGGAGGGGTCATGAGTGAGACAACACGGAGGAAGAGGAGGGTCATGATGAGTGAGACAACATGGAGGAGACTAGGAAAAGAATGTGAACTTCAATTCAAATAAAAAAAAAAACACAACAAAAATATCATGAACTGGGAAAGAAAGTATAGAAGGGCATGTTTAAAAACTTGACGCGTTAATTAGCACAAAGTTCTCAGAGGAAACTCAGAGAAAAAGATTAATAAACATCAATAATCTTTATTAAGGATATTGGTTAAAACAAACATTCAAACGTGAGGTGTTTGTGCAGCTATTTTACAACCTGTTTTTTATTCCCTCCAAGAATATTCAATAGAGGCAAAGTTATACGCTATTGCACTTCACACCAAAAGACAAAAACATCAGACAGCAAAAAAAATAAAAATAATACTAGACATCTGGCTACCACTGCAGAAAAAGAAAACAAATCAAACAATACTCAGATACCAAACTACAACCTTCCATCTCCCTTAGTCAACTAAAATAAAACCCAAAAAACCACCTTCTCTTATTTGAAATCTGCCTAAATCCTTTGTACAGCGCTACTAAACCTGTAGGCGCTTTCCTTTAAACTTTCACTCAAATCCTTCAGCTTTATATCACTTCCTCCTCTTAGATTCCAAACAACTAAACATGAACCTACATATATATTCCATTATACAAGTTACAAAACTGTAAATGATCTCAGTCAGCCATTTTGGCAAAATATATAACCTATATTTAAGGTGCGGTCAATCCCTTAGTGCTGGACTCAAACGAAGACCAGAGGAAAATAACCGACCACGCCTCTCTTGGGAAAATGTACAACTTTGAGCCCATCACCTTGATACACTACTTTTATATATATATTCATACATCAATTTATAATCCATTTACAGTAAATAAAGCTCCCATAATTACTTTCTTCTGTTCCACTACTGTACGCACGCCGAAGCACTCAAACCGCGCCCTATTCCACAACAGTTACAGTTTTATAAAGCACTAACAGCTCCAGAATTCAACTGCTACTACAGTCATTCAAGGCATTAGACACGTCATTTGTATATACTGTTCAATTATCCCAATACTCACAGAACAACAAAAATAACTACATATTCCATTCTCCAACTTGCACTGCTAAAAGACTACTAGCATTCAAAGAAAAAAGTCCTTATACAACACATAATAACATTATACATTACAAATAAAGAGTTTCTTTTCATTAAAAAAAAAAGAACAAAGAGAAAGAATGAATGTATAAGAAAAAAAGTTAGCAGGCGCTTTTGAAAGTCACTGTAAAAGTAAAGCCCTATTGTCTTCTCCATTTCCTGTGCCCCTTCTTTTTTTTTTTATACACGAAGCAAGGCAGTAATGACACAGAAACAAAGAAACCTGGTTTACGAAAAGCAGTCCCTATACATAAATTACATATAAAAAACATAATATCAAAACTACGAAATACAAAACATCAAAGATAAACACATATATAATAGTTAGTAAAGACAAACATTTAAATAAGCAGACGCAATCAATGGCCATAAACAAAATAAAAAATCATGCAATCTGAAAGAAAAAACAGTTAGCAAATCCTATAGAATCAGCGCGCAAACACATGCAGCAAAAAAAATAAAAATAAAAATGGCAGCAGCGCGCAAGAAAATAAAAATAAAAAATTAAGAGGAAAAAAACTGTCTCTCAATGGGAGATTAAAGCAGTTGATATACAAGAAGAAAATCCAATCAGTTAAAATAAAATTCTCACAATTACAAGATATGGACGACCCAGAAACACCAGAATTGAAGTACAAGATAGACACAGAACGGAGACAAAACAACTAGAAACATCTCGTTTTCTTTTTTTATGAGTTCAATTTCCAGCAAATACAAATACTCAACGCAGCGGGCGAGTTCAAACACACGTGAGGTCCTCAAACGATTTTCCTTTACTACAATACATAAAATGACAAAAACAAATCAAGACAAAGAGTCCAACCTTGCACCAAAAAAAAAAAAAATTAAAAAAAAATCACAAGCTCTGAACCATAGCTTAACGTCAGGGAAAATAAACAAAAAACCAAACCTGGAGGCAAGTTCGCAAAATCTGAACAAGCAAATGTAAGGATATATTCAAATGTAAAGATACACTTAAATATAAATAACATCTGAATGGCAAATCCCACTTCAGACAACAACTGATAAATTTGGATTTAAAGCAAACAAAACAAACTCCCTATAATAATTACCATTTATGAAATTTCAATAACCCTTTTCTAGTTTCTTCTCATATATCAAAGTTGAAAACTGGGCGCGGCGCATCACCATGATGAAGACAACAAAATCAGCCACAAAGCAATGTAGCGTCAGTCCTGTCTGAAATATCCTCCTTAGACAGGTCTTTTATTAGATTTCAAAGAACTTATAGCCAATCAGCATACAGATACATTTCTACGTCAGAGTTTAACCAACAGTGAGCCAAAAATTACTATATTGATTCAGAGATGGCTTTTTCTAGCATACATTTTTCACACACCCCTTCCTGCACACAAAGGAAATGGCTAAATTCCACAGGCTAACATCCTATGCAAGTAAAAGACTTGCAGGGTTTGACACTTATAATGGGGGGGGGGTGGATTCACACTACCTATCATATTAAAATACCTTTCAAGGGGCCCCTCAACCAACGCTGAAGAGATTCAACAGTTATTCCTCCCCACTAAACATAGGGAGAGTGTGCTGCGATCACTACATGATGAGCATGGACATTTGGGTGCTGAGAGAACTTTTAAACTGGTACGAGATAGGTCTATTGGCCTTGCATGAGAGCTGAAGTGGAAAGCTATTGTCATTCCTGCTGAGGTGTATTCAGAGAAAGACTCTACCGACCCGAACTGCTCCAATGAGCCATCTGCAGAGTCAGGGACCCATGGATTTGGTGTGCATTGACTTCTTGTGCTTAGAGCCGGATGCTAGTGGGCAAGGAACATTCTAATAGTGACTGATCATTTCACTCGTTACGCCCAAGCTTTTCCACAAAAGATCAACACGCTCCGACAGTGGCCAAGGTGTTGATGGAAAAGTTTTTTTTTCATTACGGACTGCCAAGGAGGATACACTCGGATCAGGGTAGAGACTTCGAAAGCAGACTGGTGGGGCAATTGCTAGAGCTGTTGGGAATCCAAAAGACCCGAACTACACCATATCACCCTCAAGGTGATGCTCAGCCTGAAAGGTTTAATCGCACACTGCTAAACATGCTGGGGACCTTGTCGAATGTGGAGAAGCAGAGTTGGAGTCGTCACATAGCTACTCTGGTGCACGCATATAACAGTACGGAGAGCGATGCAACTGGATACTCACCGTACCGTCTTATGTTCGGAAGGGAGGCTCGACTGCCGGTTGATTTGGCATTTGGGTTATCTCTAGACCAGACGTCAGTAGCTTCCCATAGAAACTACGTGATAGACTTCGAAAGAATCTGGCTTCTGCGTTTGAACAGGCCCGTTTGACCTCAGAAAACAGGGAGGCAAAGAAACAAAAGGAACTATGACTTGAAAGTTCGAATACAAGATCTACAACCCGGTGAATAGGGTTCTATTGAAGAACTTGGGTGCTGCTGCGAGACACCAAGTTGGCGGATAGGTGGAGTTCCCAGGTTTACATTGTCTGCAAACAACTGCCGGGTCTGCCGGTATATCAGATTCGCCCCGGATGGAAAGGCTGGGCCTCTCAAGAACTGGCACCGGAATCATTTGTTACCTTTGAGAGAGGCTGTGAGATGCCAGTTGGGGACGAACTGCCTCTGCCAATTCCGCCTGCTCCACGTTTGCCTCCTGTTACTTGGTCTCAGCAGACTCGGGCTGTCGAAGAGAGCGAAAGAGACAGTGAAGAAGAGAGTTATTGTCTGGACTGGATGCGCTCACCGGAGCCTGAGGAGATTGTCGTTGTTCCTGAGCGGTGGAGAGTAATTTGAGACCTGAAGCTCCGGAATTTCTGCTAGAAGTCCCTGAGACTGTTGAAATCCCTGAAGCTCTTGAATTTCAGTTGGAAGTCCCTGAGGCTGTTTGGATCCCGGTAGCTCCAGAAGTTGAAGCTTATTCAGGCGATTATAGTTCTATGCCTTCACTGGAGGGATCATACTCTGAAGAAACGTCTGCTCCAGTGATAGAGAGAAGGACTTTGCCAGCACCTATAGTACTTCCACCTGAAGAGGAACTGATTGAGCCAGAACCAAAATGCTCTGTTCGACCGCCCCAACGCCTCACCTACGACTAGCCAGGACATAGCACTGAAGAGGCCATCACCACCGTGCAGAGGTTGCCCGAAGTGTCTGCTATGCTAGCTGAGGTAGCCCAAAATATGAATCAACTTGAGGAAGTGTTCCTAACCCACTATGTGTATGCTGCTGAACCTGTACATGTTATGTAAACTGTATTCAAATATTGTGGAAATGTAATGTAACTGTTGTACCTCCTTGGAGAGACCCAAGAGTTCTAGGAGGGGGAGAGTGTAGCGCTGTGTTAAATCTTGCTGCTGGCAGTACCTATTTTTGGCCACAAGATGGAGACAATCGCGATTAGAGACACTGGACATTGGGACTACATTTCCCGGCGTGCTTTGCAAAGACACAGGAAGTGGGTGGGACACAGGACGCTTACTTCCCGAACCTCGTGGAGAACGCGCCAGAGCGCGCGAGGGAACGAGAGAGAGCAGACGCAGTGAAAGACATTGCAGGAGGGCCTAGGCCAGAGCGCGAGTGAGACCTGTCAGTTCCTTTATCGGGTCAATCAGCATAAAGAGAAGGAGACCTCCAAGTTCCAGAGATTGCTGCAGATGAAAGAAACCGAAGACCTCGAGTGAGGAGTTGCCGCGAGCTGATCGGATACGGAGAGCAGGCGGTGAGCGGGACAAGTCGTGGACAAGCAACAGAGAGTCAGACAACGGATCCGGCCGCTAGTAATCCCCAGTCAAAATCGAGCGGAGAGACGTCCTGGGTCAGCGGAGCCTAAAGCAACCGGTGGATGGTGAGAGGCCTCCAAGGCCGTATGTAATTAAGGAACACACTGCTGTTTTCTCTTTAAAGTCACAGGGCCCAACTTGACTAGTCGAAGACATTCCTTAAGTTAAATTCACTGGCCAGTTGAACAGTACCCGGGTACCACACAACACATACACACCTTTTACACTCCGGGACTTAAACCTGTGCAGGACTTATTCTGTTACGAATCGGAACGGGAGTAAAGATACGTTCCGAATATATATTTTTTCTCTTTTTCCGCTGCGCGTTTATCGTAATACGAAGAGATTGTATTTTTGGGGTTCGCTACGTGTCCTTGTTTTTCCGAACTATCGGGTATTGCATTCCTTTTTCTGTTCGGTTGCGAATATTTTTATTCTTTTTCCGAAATACGAAGCCTCGTGTTTCGTTTCTTTTCCGCTACGCGTTTTTACCGCGATTATTATTATTATATTATTCTTTATTTATAAAGCGCCAGCATATTCCGCAGCGCTGTACAATAAGCACAGTATAGACAGGGTTACAATACATTGAACAACATTTGACAAACAGTACAGGAGGAGATGAGCCCTATTCCGTAGGAACTCACAATCTGGGAGGGTTGGGGTTGGAAACAGGGAGAGGACTGTAAGGTGAGAGTGATTGATGGTTGCGTCAGTGAGTTGGGTGGTAGGCTTCCCTAAATAGGAATGTTTTCAGGGAGCGTTTGAAGGAAGAGAAGTTAGGGGAAAGTCTGAAGTACGAGGGAGAGCGTTCCAGAGAGTGGGGGCTGCGCGTGAGAAATCCTGCAGTCTATCATGGGAAGAGGTGATGCGGGGAGAAGCTAGGCGCAGGTCACTGTTTGACCTTAGGGAGCGGCTGGGGTGTATTTGGTGATTAGTGAGGACAGGTAGTGGGGCGCTGAGTTAGTGAGGCTTTTGTAGGTAAGGATACGAAAGTACTGTATAATATCTGTGAATACCGTGTCTCAACGTCTGCTTACTATTCTAGTAAACTATTTAAATAAATAAAACTCACAACGGTGTTGGAGTATATTTATTCCCTAGTGCGGGGAGACTGACCCGTGGTTCATTTTCAGCGGCTCCTCCGGGAGTGAGCGCTACATATATATTAACAGTAATGGTTTTATGAAAGACTTTGTATATACTACTCTGAGTACATAAAGCATCCCTGGACTTATCCCCTGCTGCAAGATTTCACAATATTGAAGCACCAGGTTAACATAGATCCAGAGGTTCCAGCCCCCTTTCAGTCAGAGATAGAGCAAAATCAGGATGACATCATCAGCTGCGGCCGAAAAACGAAACATTTCCCGCCAAAAAGAACGGGCAAAACATTTCCGCCGAAAAACAGAAAAAAAACAAAAAAACGCTGCACTGAAGCATAGGAAGCATCCAATTGATGAAGCTGGCCAGGGAGCCGGCGAAACGCATCTTGGAGACCCCTATGCCCACTTTTAAAGACTTTTTTTACCTCCTATGGACTTATGGTTTTTTTTACTTTCTAACTTTTTAAAACTATTTTTATTTTTATTTTTATTTTATCTTTGATTGCGTTATTATTTGATGTGAGCTGTCTTAATAAATTTTTGCACAAGCCAACCTCCTGCTGCATCCAGTTGCCATCTTTTAACATCACCAGCAACCAGTAGGCACCGTATAAAGGGAAGCTTTCTGCAGTATCCTGGATGAGGAAATTCAAAAGACAAGGCACGAAGGAGCAGATACAAAGAAGATTTCTGGGCAGAGCGCAACAGACAGAGCAGCATCCATCACCGCACTAGCGTAAGTGTATCAGTCCTTACTCTCTGGTTTATCTGACAGACGCGGACGTATCCTTAATCCCCTCTGTCTTTCTTGGAGGAATTTTGAAGGGACGAGAGGAGCGGAAGCAGTCAAGACCAAAAGGACACACTCAATCATTAAGAGGAAAATTATTATTATTATTTTATTAATTATTTTTTAATTATTTTTTCTTTTTCTCTTTTTATGCAACACAGAGACTGATTTATTGTGCTTTTTAGAGACTGAGATTCATCCACCCCCGAAGCCAGGGGGCGTATGTTTGTACCAATATAAAAGACTGATTTATTGTGCTTTTTAAAGACTGTGATTCATCACCCCCGAAGCCAGAGGGTGTATGTTCTTAATATGAATATTTACACTTTTTTCTATACTCGGTTTTAATTTTTTATGGTACACAAAGCTGTTAAATTAGCATTGCTATACCTCATTATATTGTTGAAATTCTTAAGAGCGATTACACCGCTACTTTAACAGACACGACTAGCGAGTAGCGCCTGACTAAGGGGTACCCCACACTTTCCTCCCATCAACCTGTAGCAGCAACAAGGCTCTGCAACCACCCCTAAATCGGCAGCACACCCGCACCATTAAAACACCATAATCTCAACACCGCACAGCGCCTTAGGATACCTTTCCTTTCTGCCCACTGTTCCAACCCTTTGGCCCGGAGGCCTCCTACAGCCACTACTTTTTCCAGCAGCTGACCAGAGCACCCGGGACGCGTGCAAGTGGCCTGCGTTTTTCCCGGGTGCGTGATACCCCCGGAGGTGGTACAGGCGGTACCCCTCCCCGACGACAGAACCCTTCCCCAGGAGGGGATACCTGCCGCCAACTGCCCCAACGGGGTGCCCCGGCGCTGGGGCCTTGGAGCACCCTCGGACAGCGGGTTAGTTTACGAGGACAAGTGGAGAAGCCTGGTGGCTCGCCTCCTACCCACAGACTATGGGCCACAGAGACTGCTCTGACTTCCCCCGATTGACCCGTTGGGGTCCAACCGTGTCCGTCGGACTTTATTGGGGGGAGAAATGTCACGGAATGGACCTGAGCGCTCCTTCCAGCGAGCCGCGTGACTAAAAACTCAGACAGTTTTAAAGATCATTTTTTTCTTTTATATTTCGGTTGTGCATTTATGTGTATGGACATTTTATTTCATGTCTAGATGTGGTTTTACTGGTGTGGTTTTTATTAGAGTGTGATGTATTAACATATATCCTGTATTGTATGAGGGCATTTAAGTCTGGACATGTCTGAGAGCATTCAAGTCTGGACATGTCTTTGTGTTGTGTGTATAAAAGGATCTGCCCAAACCTTTTAATAAATCAGTTTCTGTTTTGAAGTCATACAGCTTTGTCTGGTGAGTTCTTCCAGGGAATATCATATTGCACCTAGAAGACACTCAGCGGCCTTCCACATCATGTCTATCCCAGGAAAAGGAGCCTCAAGTCAGCACAGCAGCCACCTCCACACCAACAAAGAGGTCGGTAGATCAGGCTGCTCGAGACGCCGAGTGCCGAGCCACTTGGTAGTCGGGCCAGACGCCATCAAGGGGGTCAGATAGGAGGACCGCAGGCGGACACTCCATTCCGTCACACTGAGAAAGCCACGAAGATGTATGCCATATTAGATGAACAGAGCAACAGATCGCTTGTTAAGCCTAAATTCTTTGAGATCTTCGGCATAAAGGGACACGCAACACCGTATACTCTCAGAACCTGTTCTTGTCGCTTAGAGACTTTCGGCAGAAGGGTCAATGGGTTTATGGTCTCTCACGTCAAAGGGAGAGAGGGAATACTCCTACCAACATTAGTTGAATGTGATCAGATACCAGACGAAAGGAAAGAGATTCCTACTCCAGAGGCTGCATATCACCATCCGCACTTAAGGCATCTTGTAGATGAGATTCCAGTAATGGACATGAATGCTGAAATCTTGGTCCTGCTAGGAAAAGACATTCTCAGAGTACATAAAGTATGCGAACAGTGCGACGGACCAGTCGATGCCCCTTATGCACAAAGACTTGACCTGGGCTGGGTAATAGTGGGCAATGTATGCTAGGATAAAATGCACACGTCATCTGAGATCCACTCCTTCAAAACTCACGTGTTAGGAAACGGACGTGTATCCCACTTCAAACCGTGTCCTCACCATTATGACATAAAGGAGAAGCCTCTTGACATCATCTGCGTGTCCGACGTCACTCCTATCCTCTGTGATGACAACCTAGGTACCACAGTGTTTTGTGCTACAAGTGATGACAACAAAACAGCCTTATCAGTTGAAGACAGAGAATTTATCAAAGTAATGGACAAAGAATTCTTCAAGGATGAGTCTAACAGCTGGGTAGCACCATTACCTCTACGTGCTGCAAGGGTCAAACTCCCAAACAATCGTGAACAGGCTTTATACAGAGTCAAGTCACTTCAACGAACACTAAAGAACAGACCTGAAATGAAGGACCATTTCATCACCTTTATGAAAAGGATCTTTGACAATATTCACGCTGAGCCAGCTCCACCTCTTTGAGAACATGAGGAGTGCTGGTACCTGCCTTTCTTCGGAGTGTATCATCCACATAAGCCAAAACAAATCAGGGTAGTATTTAACTCCAGTGCCAAGCACCAAGGCATATCCCTGAACGATGTTCTTCTCACTGGTCCTAACCTAACCAACAACCTCGTAGGTGTATTCATGAGGTTCAGAAGGGAGCCAGTCGCCACACGCTGCTACACTTCAGCTTCTCTTGCTACAAGTCAGAGAAAGGAACTTCACATCTTCTCAGATGCATCATCTGACGCCATAGCAGCTGTCGCCTACCACAAGGTCCGGAATTCCTGCTGGATCATCCAGAAGAAACAACAGCTGATGTCTTTGGTCTACAAAATAGTGACGAAGATCCAGATATTCGTCCTGAAGTTAAAACTCTTGTCACCATAACTGCACAAAGACTCGTCTTGGGCTATCAACGCTTTGAACGTTTCTCCAAGTGGACAATGCTTGTACGCTCCATCGCGAGAAGCATCTGCCATAATCAATACTAGACCACTTGTTCCAGTGTCTACAGATCCAGAGAACCCAACCATCCTTACTCCAGCTACTCTTCCTACCCAGAAACTCGGGACTGTTCCTGTTCCACCTGGAAACTTTTTAAAGCAGGAAATCTGTGCTACAACCAGTGGAAGCGAGTACAACACCTTGCCAACTGCTTCTGGAATCGTTGGAAGATGGAGTATCTTTCCACTCTGCAAGGACGCAGGAAATGGCAACACCTGAAACCGAACGTTCAAGTTGGAGATCTCGTTCTCCTCAAGGACCAGCAAGCCGAAAGGATAGAGTGGCCTATGGGACTTATTAAAAAGAGCATCTCTAGCGATAATGGTAAGGTACGTAAGGTGGAGGTGAAGGTCGCAAAACAAGGAACTGTAAAGACTTTTATCAGACCTATCACGGAACTTATTTTGCTCTTACCGCTTGGAGACTGATCTTACTTAGGTCTTCAAGACATCTAGCAAATTACACTGTCGTTATTTGCGCTTGCATAACTACCGTTATGATGTTTATATATAGTGACATTTTCAATGCCAGACGGGGAGTGTGCTGTTACAGTTATATTCATTTAGATGGGGATTTATATTGTATAGATAATCCTTATGCTGCCACCTAGTGGTCTTTCTGTATTGTACATGCTTTCTCTTTTTCCCTCGCTTTATGATGATGCACTTCCTGTGTGTGTGAAGTTACACCCTTCTTTCTGAGTAAGAGCTGTATCATGGTGTAGTTATCTAGCAGCATATGTCTCTTTATCCTCGCAAGATAAGGACAGTATCATCTTTTGACCGCATAAAACCTATCATTCCATCATCTGCTGTATCCTGTGATCTGCTGTAACCTGATGTACGGAATAAAGCAAGTCGTGGAAAGTAACAGTGTTTTGGTGAGTTCAGCTTCTGATAAGGATTGTCCCCAGTGATTGCATCTACTTATACAGGCCAGGCATAGAGGTCTCTGCAAGGGATAAATCGCTATACAACGATCGGAGTCAGAATAACCCATGTAATCCTGCAGTGCTTTCCCCATCCTCTGCCCTATTACCCATGTAATCCGCAATACAAAAAGAAAATGGCTCGATCCGCATTTTCCTAAGAGCACCGCAAATATGGAATAACCTCCCAGACGCCGTCAAATCTTCCCCCGTCTAAAGTGCCTTAAGAGCTCCCTATTAGCATACCTCAATACGGACTGCACCTGTAACATGTAACATCAATGACTACATTTCCTCCATATTTATTTTTCTGTTAATCTGTATATTTGGTTTCTGTGTATATATCTTGCATTTTACTATTTTGTATTTCTGTAACCACTCAATGTTTCTCGAACCCAGGACATACTTGAAAATGAGAGAAATCTCAATGTATCCTTCCTGGTAAAATCCTTTATAAATAAAATAAATAAATAAATAAATCCTCTGCCCTATTACCCATGTAATCCTGCAGTGCTTTCCCCCATATTACCCATGTAATCCTGCAGTGCTTCCCCATCCTCTGCCCTATTACCCATGTAATCCTGCAGTGCTTCCCCATCCTCTGCCCTATTACCCATGTAATCCTGCAGTGCTTTCCCCATCCTCTGCCCTATTACCCATGTAATCCTGCAGTGCTTCCCCATCCTCTGCCCTATTACCCATGTAATCCTGCAGTGCTTCCCCATCCTCTGCCCTATTACCCATGTAATCCTGCAGTGCTTCCCTCATCCTCTGCCCTATTACCCATGTAATCCTGCAGTGCTTTCCCCATCCTCTGCCCTATTACCCATGTAATCCTGCAGTGCTTCCCCATCCTCTGCCCTATTACCCATGTAATCCTGCAGTGCTTTCCCCATCCTCTGCCCTATTACCCATGTAATCCTGCAGTGCTTCCCCATCCTCTGCCCTATTACCCATGTAATCCTGCAGTGCTTCCCCATCCTCTGCCCTATTACCCATGTAATCCTGCAGTGCTTTCCCCATCCTCTGCCCTATTACCCATGTAATCCTGCAGTGCTTCCCCATCCTCTGCCCTATTACCCATGTTATCCGGCAGTGCTTTCCCCAATTACCCATGTAATAGGCAGTTCACCGATACCGAACCAGGAGCTCGTCACCCCGCCTGACCGAGATCAAGCGGGGCTCGTCTCGTTAATGCCTCAACCGAAGGCGGCTTAACCATTTGAAAGCACCGCTGTCCAGGAATCACGCCAACGCCAGGGGCACCATGGTCTCCTAATGGCTGCCCCTGCACCCCCCCAGCAGACAGCGCCTCCTCAATCCCCGACATTAAACCAGTTAAAAATATGTCCAAACCAATGTCCGTCAAATGGACCCCATCATCGCGAATCACATTCCGATTGTCACCTTCCAACTCCGTGTGACGGATTGAAAACCCCCCCAACTGCCTAACAAATTTGGAAACCTCCCGATTAACCCTCTTCCTGGCCCTGTCAATGGCCCGCGGCACCGCAGTCACCTCCCAAGGTCGAGAGATAATGTCGGACCACACCAGCGACATTCCCCCAAAGAGAGCAAAACAGCGGGCCAGATCCAGCTTCATAGCCCGAATCAGGTCCACCGAACGAACCGTCCAAGTCATTTCCCCCAGCGTGAACAACTAAAATAACATCACTGGGAACCCTCCCAGCCAGAACATCACATTCCTTTGACACCCAAGCTCAACGCAAACCCTGGATACCCAACCAGCCACCTCTGCCGGAAAACCAAGGTTTCTGCCATGCGGCCGTTGCTCAGCCCGCATGGCCGCCCAATGCACGAAGGAATGACCCAATATCCAGACCATCCGCAGGGAAATACCTGAAATTATAAAAGGTTAGGACGAACATACGAATGAAAGCGATACGATCGCCACCTGCCCAACCGACGAATCATGCCGTCCGATGTGCCCGCAGCCACAGTCGCCGCGCCTATCCGAAAAGAATAGGAGGCAAACAACCCCGGGTCATAACCCAAAACCTGCACGCACCGCTTAAAAACAGCCGAAAGTTTGTACCGGGTCAGAGGAATCCCATTAAGGTGAATCAAAAAAGAGTCAGCAAAATCTGGACGAACCGCCAAATACTCCCGTGTGAGGCCCAAAGGACACCCGATCCCCCCAACAGCATCCAAAGTAACAAGCACGCCCCTACCCAACTGGTCCGTCTTGGACCTGGCAATCAAAAACTTCACCCGAGCGGCCAACACAGAAACGCAAGGCAGAAGACCAAGCGCAAGGCAGAATGTGCCCGAGAGTTAGGAGCAACCAGCTCACCCACCCTCAGGGCACCATAAAATGCAAAGGCAAAAGCCACCCTAAACAATCATGCCTCAAAAAGATCACGACAAACTCCACTTAAAACATCCAACAATTCCAAAAACATGGGGCCAGAAACTGGGCGCCGAACATCGGGCATGGCAGTCCACCGCCAACCCGAAACAATTCTTCGAAGCAGGAAATCCCGACCAACATCCTCCCAACCAAGCGCCTTGCACAAAAAAGAAAGGGCAGTCAGTACTCTGGCCGCTCCCGAACCAGAGCCTTGTTCCTGGAGGGAATTGAAATAAATCAAGGTAGCCCACCTACGATCCTCCGCCGTATGCCAACCCCATTCCCCCCGTGCCACCGTCCCCCACCTCCGCCAGACCTGAGAATATGCCGTCCACGACGCTCCCGACAAAGAGTCCTCCAACAACATCCTCAGCCCGGTGAAGCGAGGGTCCAGAGACACGGAGGAAAGGGTGTCGCAGTCCTCGCTGCTCCCGGAGCCACCTGCCAAAAACGGTCCCACTGGAACCGGGAGAGAGCATCAGCAATCACGTTCTGAACACCCGGCACATGCCGAGCCCACAACCATACGTTCCGCTCGAGGAGGCAGCGCAGTACCAGGTGACGCAAAAGAGCCAAGACGGGAGGGGAACTGGATGACGAACGATTCACCACCTGCACCACACCCAGGTTGTCCGTCCAGAACACCACCCGTCTATTAGCCAGACGCTCCCCCCACAGCTCCAGGGCCACAATCAACGGAAAAAGTTTCAGAAATGTGAGATTCCTCACCAACTCAGATGCCGCCCATTGCGGGGGCCATGCTTCGGCAAACCAAGCACCCTGGAAGTACACAAAGCCATGCGCCCCAGACGCATCAGCAAAAAGCTTGAGGGACTGATTGTTCACGTCCGCCTCCTGCCAATACGTCAGCCCGTTATAACACAGCAAGAAGGATTGCCACACCACCAGGTCCGCCTTCAAAGCACTAGTGATGCGAGCAAAATGGTGGGGTGCGTGTACCCCGGCGGGAGCCAGAGACCACCTGCGGCAAAAAGCCCGGCCCATTGGCATCACCCGGCACACAAATGTCAGGTGACCCAATAACGATTGAATATCGGAAAACCGCATCTTCGCAACCCCTTGCGCCCTCCCCACCAATCGCAACAAGGTTTGGGTTTTGTCAACCGGCAAACGGAAAACACGGTGGACAGTATTGATCTCAATGCCCAAAAAGGCAAGCGATTGAACTGGGCCCTCCGTCTTCTCCTCAGCCAAAGGCACACCAGATTCCCCGGCAACCTCCTGGAAAATCTGCAGCGGCGCAGTTGCCGGAATCCGCCGGTCCCACAAATAGGAAATCATCCAAATAATGGACCACCGAATTCCTACCAGCACGCCGACAAACCACCCAGTGCAAGAAGGACGAGAACAACTCAAAATAATAACAAGAGATCGAGCAGCCCATTGGAAGACAACAGTCATAGTAGAAACCTCCACGAAAGGAACACCCCAGCAAATGATAGCAGTCTGGTCGAATCGGTAACAACCGAAATGCCGACTCTATGTCTGCTTTCGCCAACAATCTGCAATGCCTCATCAAAAGAAGAATATCGCACGTGACATCCCTCTTTTCCAATACCGTCATTAACAGAAAGACCGGCCGGGTAGGAAAGATGGAGGATCATGCTGAACTTACCCTCCTCCCTCTTGGGCACACTGCCCAACGGAGACACCCGAAGATTAGAAAAGGGGAGCTCCTTAGCCAACTTGTCCGCCACAACCTCGCTTTGTTGACGCGCAGAAATTAAATTTTGGGAAAATTTAGGAAAATCAGACGGCACATGCGGAATAACAAAACCTTCATGAAAACCAGTAAACAACAACGCAGCGCATCGCCTATTGGGGTACCTGTCTAGCCAAGGAACCATAGCCCGAACTATCACCGGGGTGATCCCTCCTATCAGGCTTACCCCGACCTGGAGCCCTAAAGGTCGAGCCATGTCCCTTTCTGAAACATCTAAATGCCGGGTGGGATCCCCCACAGGAAGAACACTCATGCTTGAACCGGCAATTTGCGGACCAACGACAATGGGACTCATTGAAGAGCCAGCACCACCCCTTGACTGCCTAAACACCCGCCATAACAAACCATAACATAACTCCATTTTAACTGCCAAGCCCCCCACACCATATCCCCAGGAAATTCGACATGACACTCTATAATGTGGAAAAGGCTTTGCCACAGCTTTATTGAAAAAAGAACATTTTAAATCACATATAACCACCTGACCAGCGTTCAGCATTTTTTATTAGATGATCATAAATACCAGCTGCCGGCTGCATGGGACCAATCCCAGCAGGCAGTTAAATAAAGTCCCAGAGTTCGGCTCCTGCAAAGATATTCTGAGCAGAAACCCCCTCTCCAAAGTAGGCTTGTGCACCGATTTTTTTTTCGGTTCGATTCGGTTCGATTTGTTCGGATGTTTAAAATTTTAGATTCGGCTCGTTTCGACCGATTTCTGTTTCGATTCGGTTCGGTTTGGCTTGTTTTTCGTGTACATTTTTTTTTCGGAATATCGACCATTTTTCGTGTTTTTGGGTCACTTTGCTAGTTTTTTGTATCGACTTTTCGTGATTTCGGAAATTTTCGTTTTTTCGGAACGTCTGTTCTCCTCGTTTCAAAGTGTCTAACTCTATTCGTTTTGACGTAAACTACTATGGTTTACTTTTTTTATACTTTATATATTTTTTTATAATAAATTTTTGGTTTGTTTTTCGGATCCGATAATTCATTCTGTCGATACGATAATTCTGGCGATTCTATCGTGTTTTTTTTTATTAAATAAAGATACTTTTTTTCTTATGAATATACATTTCACAACTTTATTTAATCATATTAAAATGGTATGAAAGCCAAGGTACAAAAAAAATGAACAAAACGATTTAAAAAACGCTAAACTGACCCGAATGCCACAAGAAACAAGTGATACGCATTTACAAATACAAAATTGACAGAATCAGCGATATAACCGATAATAGTTAAATATACGATGTCCAGAATTACCGAAATGGAACCGAAATCACGAATGGAACCGAAATCATGAATAGAGCAAAAATAAATTTCGATTTGACACATTTCACGTCCATTCGAAAAATCAGAAATTTTTTCGTTTCGGCTCGGAAATTTTTCTGATCTGTCGGTTTTCGGGTCCGATCCGATTCGGAAATTTGGCCGAATCCGAAGACACGAATCGGGAAATTTCGTGAAAATTCCGAAATTCCGAAACCTGGAACGCACATCCCTACTCCAAAGCTCCCTTCACGGAGTTCCACCATCCTTCCTTGCTGGCCAGGGGCTTCCAAACCGCCACCGCAGCCTGAAGCTTTAGTTAGCATCGAGGCTGCGACCCCCCGCAGACAGTGCTTCCTCCACCGCGGACTGCAGGCCTACGTTAAATATATCAAGGCCCACCTCGTTGAGGTGAACCCCATCATTCCTCATGAGAACCCTATTGTCCCCTTCCAACTCACGATGACGGACAACTACCCCACCCAAGTGCCTAACATAGCGTGAAATGGTGTGATTCACACGCCGCCGAATCCTTTCCAAAGCCCCACCATTCCCACCCAAACGCCAAACAGGGCGTGGGATAATCTCCGACCAGATCAATATGATGTCTGGGAACAGTGAAAGACAACGCGCAAGATCCAATCTGATCCTGGAAATAAGGTCAATCGTGCGCACCACACCGATGTCGTTCCCACCCGCGTGGAGAACCAGCACAATCGGACCAGTGACCATCCGGCGCAGGGCTGTACACTCTGAATAAAGATGAACCCAGCGAAGCCCGCGGATGCCGCGCCACCTCAACCTTGCCTGATCATAAGGAAAACTCAAATTCCGACCGTAGGTCCTGGCTTCAGCCCTCCTGCACGCCCAGTAAATGAAGGAATGACCAAGCAGTCACACTAAGCGCGGAGGAGAACCTGAAAAAACAATCAATAGGGATGAGACAATTCACAACATATGAGGACGAACATATAAACGAAATCATGAGGAGTCCCATCGACCCACCTGCCGCAACTGCTCATCATCCAGACCCAACCCATGAGCGACAGTAGCAGTGCCAATTTGAAAAGAGTGAGCCGAAAAACACGCAGCAGGCAAACCTAACCCTCCAAACAAGTCCTTAAGACATGAGTAAACTGAAATCTAGTTAAGGGCACGCCAGCAGCATGCACTAAAAAGGAACCCGAACTCAAAGGGTGAACACTCACATATGCAATGGCATGCGCAACCGGACAATGCAGTCCCGCAATCCGCTTCAACACAATCTCTTTACCTCTACCCAAGGTGTCCGTCATCGATTTCCGGACCCAGATCCGCAACAACTCAGGAGTAACACTAAGATCAGCGCACAATAGAGAAGCCGAAACATTAGCGCTAGCAGCCACCAACTCACCAACCCGAAAGGCCCCTTAAAATGCAAAAAGAAAGGCAACACGAAATAACAGACATTCATAATCCGAGTAACACACTGCCTGCAAAACGTCCACCTGTCACGGTTCCCGGATCCCACCACGCAGTACTTAACCCCCAACACTCCACAAAACCCAGAAGCTACCAACAGTGTAGCTGTGAATGATCCCTATCTGTCTGGTCCTTAGAATTGGCCAGGTAAACTAGCTAGACAGAAAAGGGTTAACAATACGGAGAGGAGTCAGCCGAGCCAGAATCAGGAATACAGAGTTCAGAATGGTCAAATGGAATAGCCGGGTCGGTATCAGAGCAGTAGCGTAGTACAAGGAAATAGTCTAGGGCAACAGAAGGCAGAATGGTCAGAACACAAGCAGAGGTCAATAACAGGTTAAATCAATATAGCAGTCAGGTACAAGGCGCTCAGGTATGGATAACCACGATCTGGCAACTTCTGAAACTATACTGAGGGTTTTTAAAGACCTTCACCAGACCACGCCCCCCACTCCAGCCACACCTCATGCAATCACCTCCCTGCCTGTCTCCATTTAAACCAGGCAGTGGTCAGCGAGCAGCATCAGACTTGCTGTCCTCAAGCACAAAGGTAGGGCTGGAAGCCCCCAACGTTACACCACCAAGTCCTGAAGTAGGGACAGAGAGACCGGTCGACGTGTATCGGGAAGCGTACGCTTTTTCCAGCCCCTAACTATTATGCGCACTAAAAATTCCTTACCCACATTTTCCCAACCAAAACAACGAAACAAAAAAGACAGGGCCCCCAAATTCCACTCGACGGCAGAACCCGAAACCCCTGCTGAATGCAGGTGATCCAAGTAAGCAAGAAAAGTGCACAACCGACCCTCCGGGGAATGATAACCATACTCACGGCACGCTGTTTCTAACCAAACTCGCCAAACCTGTGTGTATGCCTTCCACGTAGCCGCCGCTACAGAATCTTTAACTAGAGTCAAGAGGTGTCTGAAACGAGGCTCCACAAGAACGCTAGACACGATTCCCCGTACTCCTTCGCATGTGGCGCTAGGCGCCGAAAGCGGTCCAGCTGTTGACGAGATGTTGTGGAAATTTTATTATGTGGACATTATACTCTAGGATGTGTGTGTTTTTATAAGTTGTCATCTGTCTCCCTGTGTTGGATTTGAATGTGGTTTTAAATCCAAGCCAGCGGCGGACATTATACTCTAGGGATGAGGTGTGTACAGGGGGCCGGTCCGTCATTCTAGTCCACACCTCTGTCCTTTTGATATGTAAATGTATTTACTGGACAAACTTGTTTTCTGTTGTATAGTCAGTGGCCACTGGGCGTTGTCCTATTGTGTAATAAATGAGGCTGACCAGAAGCCAGGAGGTCTCTTGGCTCTTGGGACTGGGCACTTGGCTCACTTGGTCAGAGGAACTCCAGCTAGAAACAACGTGTGTGTGGCTTTATTTGGGTGAGGATGCAATGGACCACAGCAGAGTCTCTGGATCTCTTTGCTGCGGGTGTTCAGGTACGTATGCCATGGATAGCAGAGAGCTGCTTGTAATTGCAGCGGATCAAACTACATTAGGGAATTGATAGTAGATTAATTTCTATGACATTATGGCGAGTCAGCTAAACAAGGAACCAACAGATTTTTCCTCTGCACAGAAGAAAAAAGGAGAGTAAGTAAAGTGTAATTTTGTCTCCTGCGTTGAGGAAATTTTTGCTTGATAAAAGAACGATTTTGCTCATTTTGTCTAAGAACGAGATAAGTAATTTTCTGGTGTAGTTTTTGGTGGATCTGAGCTGATTGTACAGAGACTGTATGGTGAGATTGTGACGTGTGTGCTGACCAGTACAGGATATCGTTTTTGTTGTAACTTCTATTTGGGTAACTTTTATGTTTGTAAGAGGTGATTTTGGTTTGTAGAGGCAGAATTTTGTTTTAATGTTTGTACAGGAGAAACGGCATTTAGAGGATTTTTTTATACTGTTAGCCTGTAAATCAGAGGAGGTATTTGCTCTGGTTTCGGGGGTGGGGCACAGGGAATAGAGAAACTGTTTTGTTTAATTTGGTTTCTCTATTGCTGGATTTTGGAGACACCATCTTGGTCTTCCTTTGTGTGAAAACCATGCGGCTTGGCAGCCATCTTACCTTTGTGTGAAAAAACCATGCGGCTTGGCAGCCATCTTACCTTTGTGTGAAAGACATGTGCCCTGGCAGCCATCTTGGTTAGTTTGGTGCTGCAGGTTTTTTTAACAAGGAATTCAGTTTTAGATGGAGCTGATTCACTTTTAGTTTTGGTGTCTATGGAAAGTGATTAGTTTGTTTTTGCCTCAAATGTTAGTTTTTGCCCTGAAGTTATTTTTGTCTCTTTTGTAACTTTTCTATGTACGGCTTGATTTTGTTTTGAGTGTTCGGTTATGTCATAGCCCAGTGACCAGCCTGATAGGGGAATCATTGTGTGACGGTTAATGATTCTGCTTAACGTTTGTATATCTGTGGCTGTTACACTGAATTGTAGAATTGTTTGGTATAGTTAATACGGGTACTACAGTGTAGGAGGGTGGTGCTTTGTAGTTCTGTGCCAAAAGTATTGGGACAACTCATAGAGATTGATAGCAGTGTCTTTTTCGTAGTAACCATTGTAGTGTTTGTATTCCTGTACAATGGAAAGCATTTTTAAGGAAGTAGCTAAGGTACAACACACGGCGGGCATTTTTGTTTTTTGAGAAAGGATTTTACCAGGATTTTACCATTGTTCAAGCTATGCAGGGATCTAATGATCCTTGGCGGGAGGCCAAGAATTGTGTAGCAGACCTGATAGGTAACGGAAAGTTCGGCAAACGGAAAGGAAAGTATGCTCTGATTTTTGCTGCTGGTTGGATAGCTGATAAATTTCAGGAGTCTTGCAGGCTGAAGCTGAGTTTGGAAGGAGAGATGGAAGATTTAAAAGTGTAAATTGTTAAATTGAGAGCTCTTGTTGTCCAGCACGCAGCTGAAGCTAGCACTGATTATGAATGTACTGTGAGGTCTAATACTGAGCTGTGCAAGGAGAATGAATGTTTGTCTGAAAGCTCAACGCATGCACAGGAGGCTGTAAGGGAATTGTCTGGTCCCTGCAGCAGGACAGAAGCTGAACATTGTGCTGTAAGTATGGAGAAGTCTAAGGACTTTGGGTCAGATACTGAAACCGACTCAGGGATGGAGATGGACAATTTGTCTGACCCTGGAGTTGGAAAGGTTAATGCAATGGCAGAGGATACTTCAGGTGAGTCTGTGGTAAAAGTACTCCGTTCAGTTAGTGGTGTGGGATCTAGTCATGCTAGGATGGTTAGTGTTGGGCAGCAAGGCCGATCACCATGTACCCAGAGAAGGTTTTGTGCAGGGAGACAAGCTATTTGTTGCTTTGCATGCAAGGGATTTTCACATATTGCCAGGTACTGTGTGGTAACTAATGGCAACAGACACAGAGATTCTAAGTATCCCAGAACCACAGCTAGAAGTAAAGCGGTTTATTCAGCAAGGTGGGGTAATGGTCCCAGACATGGATCTTTGCAAAGGCATAGAAGCCAGGGACAGCCAAGGTCATGGATCCAGGAAACAGATTTAAAATCCCAATATGAACGGCTGAAATGTGAAAATGTGAAGCTTAGAGAGGAAAGAGATCGCCTCTGGGAATTCAGCAGAGTTCCTAATTTTGGGTTCCAGAAAAGGGGAAATGAAGAAATGTTATTGAGGTCTTTCTAAACTATTTTACTGTTTGTATTTTTGCAGGAAAAAAAGAAAAAAATTGAACTTTTAAACTTAATTCAAATGTGACTTTTTCCTTTCGCTGGAAACCTGTTTGGGGACCTTATTGTAATGTTAAATCCTGTTTCTATGGTAATATAAAGGTGGCCGGGAACTGGACTGTTTCAGGCATTGTTGTGTTAATTCAGTCCTATACAATTGTTTGTTCTAAGGGTTTCTTTGTTTTGTTCTTGGTGTTTGCATTGAGTTTTGGTTTTAAGTTAAAAGTTACTTTTTACTGAATCTCAATGTATATAGCAAGACTTCCTGTAACTGAAGTTTTGGTAGAGAATGTACTTCAGTTGTGTTTTTTTATGTTATTGTTTTAAGTTTTAGAACTTTGCTGCGTTTTGTATAGTTGTAGTAGAAAAAGAAAGGATTTGGTTTTAAAACTTTCTTTTTATATTTACTACGACAAAGCGGATTGTGCAAGCGAGAATAACACGCTTTTATTGGTTTAGAGTTGCTTTGCGCAGCGAGAAGGTCATTTTACGTTCAGACTGTTTCTGTTTTGAGAAGTTTTTTTCATTTGGTGACAGTGATTCATGTGTTGTAATGAGACATCGTACAGCTAGGAAATAGACAGCAGAAGGTTATCCCCATTTAAAAAATGTATACTGAGAGAAGCCACATTGTTCTGTAGAGAAAGAGGATAGTCATTGTGCTGTGCGGTTTAGTCTGGCGACCCAGTGTACGGGCGTACAGCGTATAAGTTTGTGTATGCATACACTGTGAGGGGTAGAGACATATTTCAGGGGGGGTAATCTGTGGTTGTTGACAAATTTTTTGGGGCATAGTTCTGTACCAGACCTGTTGGGACAACAAGCCATAGAGTTACACGTTGCCTCGGTTAGGGTCTCTAGTTGGGGGACTATAGTGGATATAGTCTGACAATCCACCGTGAAAGAGGACACCAGACGGTGCTCTCCTAAATTGGTGCAGGGTTTCCCTGGACGCAGGGGTAAGACGATAAGCCGATTCGAATCGCCATGGGCAATGTGCCGTCCATGCAAGGGAAGGAAAGCGAGGCTTCCCACAGTCAGACGGCTGTGCAGCACACTAAATCTAGTTTTGGGGCGAAGGCCATGAAACCCCTTTAAAGAATGGCATAGATGGTCCAAGGGTACCGCTTGGGGTATCCCTCTGGAGGGGACATTTGACGCCTGGAGATGGGAGAAATTCATAACTGAGTTTAAACCCAGACTCTGGACGGCAAAGACCTTAGATGTAGCTCAGATGTAGCTTCAGAAGTCTTTTAAGGTAAACTGACAGGGTATACAGAAGGCGGTTTCAGTCCGGAAGAACCGCATTATGTACACCTGGCCAGAGGGATAGCCGCGATTGGTAATCCAATGATGGAAGCGGAAGAGGCTCTTTCTGGGCTAACTCTGCTAAGGCAGGCTGGATCCACTAACACTGGATCTGTGGTAGTTTCCTCTGATGTTTCTCTTATCACCAATGTAACTAACTTTGCTCTCTCCAGTTTTTTTGTGTTTTTACATTCCAAGGTTAACACCTAACATGGACACGTCTTCATCAGGGGTCGGTGACTAGTCCCTCGGAATACAGTTGCAAGCTGAAGATCGTGTTAGATTAGTGGGCCCCAATCGATCCAGGGTTGGTATGTGGATGACTTGGTACTTTGATGTCCCACACGGGAGGTTTGTTATCGGCATACTGTATCATTTCTTAACCATCTGGTGCCCACAGGTAATAAGGCTAACAAGGAGAAAGTACAGTTTTGCAAGGAAAAGGTTATCTTTTTAGGACATTGTATCTCTCAGGGTACCTGACATTTAACCACCCAGAGAGTAAAGACATTAAGTGGCTCTAACACCCACTAAACTGACTCTAAGATGATGCACCATTTTTGAACACAGCGTCTCTTCTTCCTGTTAGGAAGGAGGAAGAGAAGGGGGGAGATAATGGTGTGAAAAAACGTAAATTTTCCAACTTTTACTAAATATTCTAACCTCTCAACCTCTAATCAATTTTTCAACCTAGTAGGGAAACACTTTGAGGACCATCATGATTGCTTTTCCTTGATGAGCTCCAAAAAGTCCACCAGGTCTGGGAGTCTCTCCCAGACCCAAACTCAATAACCAGTGTTCATTCTAGTCAACCAGGTGATTGGATCATGCTAAAGAAACATCCGAGGACGGGACTAGAGGCGAGATATCGTGGGCCATTCCAGGTGCTGCAGACGACGCCAACCTCCCTGAAGTTCGAGGGACGAGACAACTGGATCCACGCCGGTCACTGCAAGAAGTTTCTCAACTACGTCAAAGAGTGAAGAGTATCATTTTCTTTATTTGTTTAGTTTAGGTTTTAGCAAGGGAAATGTACCTAAGACTAGCAAGGGCCACAAGGAGACATTTGTAATAGTAACTCTGGCTCTTGTCGTTCGCTTGTTTAAATTCTTGTGCGGTGTTGTAGTGAGGGAGATCACCAAGAAACAACGACAGTAGAGCGTCCAAAGGGGGGGATTTACAAGGGTCAGGTCCACACTGATGGGAGCAGGGCAGAAGCGGAGCTATAGCTAGTGAGGGTTGGAATCTTTTTAAAGCTTTGGGAAGCTTCGGGGGTTTCTTGTTTTCCATTGGATCCTGGCTAAAGGTAATGGGAGTATAAATACTTATGGTGTTTCTGTCTCTATTCCTTCTATATGCCGGAGTGAGATTTCCTGATGTCTAATCGACCGAGTTACCGAAGCCCGAACAGATGAGATGCCCAGAGGACCAACCCATGGACCGGATACAGAGGATTTCAGACAGACCGAGTTACCAGAGCTTGAACAGATGAGACACTCAGAAGATCAACCCATGGACTGGATACAGAGGATTTCAGACCGACCGAGTTACCAGAGCCTGAACAGATGAGACGCTCAGAGGACCAACCCATGGACCAGATACAGAGGATTTCAGACCGACCGAGTTACCGGAGCCTGAACAGATGAGACGCTCAGAAGATCAACCCATGGACCGGATACAGAGGATTTCAGACTGACCAATGATCGGCGCAACCCACCACCTCATGTCCTCCCTCTGAGTCACCTCCCCTAAAGGAGATTCTACGTGTCAAGTTCTACGTGTCAAGATTTGGTTTTAGATTTGCTATCCACGTGTCAAGATTTGTTTTTGCTTTATGATCCACGTGTCAAGATTTGTTTTAACACTTGCTTTAAGATTCGACGTGTCAAGATGGACTGTCTGTTGTTTTCTATCATGTGTTTGGCTTTTTGCATTCAGAATTTACAAGAGGAACTGTTTCTTTCCAAGGAAGATCAAGATCATCGAGGGACACTGGGGAGCAAATGACAAAGAGGAGGGACTGTTGTGGAAATTTTATTATGTGGACAATTATACTCAGGATGTGTGTGTTTTTATAAGTTGTCATCTGTCTCCCTGTGTTGGATTTGAATGTGGTTTTAAATCCAAGCCAGTGGCAGACATTATACTCTAGGGATGAGGTGTGTACAGGGGGCCGGTCCGTCATTCTAGTCCACACCTCTGTCCTTTTGATATGTAAATGTATTTACTGGACAAACTTGTTTTCTGTTGTATAGTCAGTGGCCACTGGGCGTTGTCCTATTGTGTAATAAATGAGGCTGACCAGAAGCCAGGAGGTTGTCACGGATCCCTCTGACTAACAAAATAGTGGTCCCTTTACGTAGACCGCTCTCTACCCTTCCGATCCTTGAATGGTCGGCAAAACTAGATAGACAATTAACCAGACAATAGATAAACAAGGGATAACACCAGACAGAGGTATAGAATAGAGTATTGTCACGAATCCCTCTGACTGCCAAGATAGTGGTCCTTTTCGTAGACCGCTCTCTACCCTTCCGATCCTTGAATGGTCGGTAAAGCTAGATAGATAATTAATCAGGCAATAGATAAACAAAGGGAAACACCAGACAGAGGTACAGACTAGAGTATATGTTCTCCCTAGGACCTTAGTTATAACAGAGGTAATCTGATGTGTGCTTAGGGTGCCACATAGACTGACCTCGGTACCAACGTTAAGGGCAGAACCAAGAGCAGAGTAAATGCCAATACCAGGGGTCATACACAGAATGGTTCGTTTGCCAATGCCAGGAGTCATACACAGAATGGTTCGTTTGCCAATGCCAGGAGTCATACACAGAATGGTTCGTTTGCCAATGCCAGGGGTCATACACAGAATGGTTCGTTGCCAATGCCAGGAGTCATACACAGAATGGTTCATTTGCCAATGCCAGGAGTCATACACAGAATGGTTCGTTTGCCAATGCCAGGGGTCATACACAGAATGGTTCGTTTGCCAATGCCAGGAGTCATACACAGAATGGTTATTTCCAGAAGCAAGGTCAGACACAGATTATAGCCAAAAACACAGAGCTCTGCGGGAAGTGAATACCACGTCAGGGCACCGGCGAACTAGTGAAGCCGGGTTTTAAACCCGGCGGTTCCGCGTCACAACGCCAGGCTCCGCCCCCGGCGTCCCACGTGAGCGCACCCGGTAGCGTTATCATTCGGCGCCTGGCCAGCGAGCAGCGAGGAATCTGCTGCCAGGCGCCCCAGTACCGCCCATCCGTGACAGAACCCCCCCTCCACGGGCGGCCACTGGACGACCCCCAGGGGCACGGGGGTGCGCCAAATAGAATGCCTTCACCAACCGAGGGGCGTGGACTTCTGCAGCCTGGAATCCAAGAACGATCTTCTGGACCGTAACCTACCCAATCGACCAAGTACTGTAAGGAACCCCTAGACATCCTGGCACCCAGAATGGCTTCAACCTCGAACTCCTCCTCGCCCTCCACAGAAACAGGAGGCGGTGGAGCATGGACCTTGGTGTATCGGTTACATATCAATGGCTTCAAAAGGCTTACGTGGAACACATTGTGTATCCTAATATGGGGAGGTAATGCCAAAGCATAGGAGACAGGGTTGAGTCGCCGCAGAATCTTATAGGGGCCGATATATCTAGGTGCCAACTTCATGGAAGGCACTAAGAGCTTGATATTTCGTGAAGACAGCCAAACCCTATCCCCAACTTGATACACGGGTGCCTGCCTCCTGTGTCTGTCGGCCTTGGTTTTCTGGATGGCACTACTCTCCTCCAGTGCCCGTTTCACTCTCTCCCAAGTCTCTTTCAATGATGCCAGTTGCTCATCCAAAGCAGGAATCGTGGTATCAGGAAACGTAGCGGGGAGCACGGGAGGATCAAAACCATAAAAAGTGAAAAAAGGAGAATGTCCTGTGGATTCACTCACTGCACTGTTTAAGCATACTCTGCCCATGGTAACAGGTCAGACCAGTTATGTTGTTGTTCTGATATAAAGCACCTCAGATATTTCTCTATGTTTTGGTTGGCTCGTTCTGCTGCTCCGTTGGTCTGGGGGTGATAGGCCGAAGAGAATGATAGGTCTATCCCCACGTTCTTACAAAACCCCTCCAGAATCTGGAGATGAATTGGGTCCCCCTATCAGAGACGATCTCCAGAGGAACACCGTGTATGCGGACCACATTGGAAATGAATATGGGCACCAGTTCGGCTGCCGAAGGTAGTTTCCGAAGAGGAACATAGTGACCCATCTTGGAAAATCGATCTATGACCGTAAGTATCACTGTATTCCCTCTTGACTCAGGTAAATCTACTATGAAATCCATGGCTACATGTGACCATGGTCGTTCGGGGATCGGCAAAGGCTGGAGTAACCCAATGGGTGCTGTTTTGGGACTTTTCTGCCTTGTGCACACCTCGCACACAGCTATGTAATCTTTACATCTCGGCGCAATGTGGGCCACCAGAGGAGTTTACTGATACTAGACACTGTCTTGGTGATACCCATATGCCCAGAAGTTTTATTGTCATGATAGATGTTAAGTACTTCCTCTCTTCTTTCTTCTCAGGTACAAAGAGTTTCGCAGGAGGTTTTCCCCCAGGAGCTGCACCCTGGACGGTCTGCAACCTTTTCATCAGAGGAGACGAGACACTAATCGTGGTAGAGGCTATAATCCTTTCCTGGGGTACAATGGGATGCTGATCTTGGATATTGTGTTCATAAGATTCATACTGTCTTGATAAAGCGTCTGCTTTAATGTTTCTGGACCCGGGTCTATAGGTAAGCACGAAATTAAAACTTGAAAGAAACAATGACCATCTCGCTTGTCTGGAATTTAAACGTTTAGCATCTCCAATGTATGTGAGATTCTTATGATCGGTTATGATAACGACGGGGTCCCTAGACCCCTCTAATAAGTATCTCCATTCGGCCAAGGCCGAGATGACTGCTAACAACTCTCTATTTCCAATGTCATAGTTCTTCTCTGCCGGGGACAATTTCCGAGAATAGAAGCCACATGGATGCAAGGGTTTGTCGGGTGCCTCCCTTTGGGACAAGACTGCGCCAAGACCTAGTTCGGAGGCGTCAACTTCTACTTGGAAAGGCAGAGCCGGATCTGGATGTCGGAGAACAGGGGCAGTAGTGAATGCTTGCTTAAGTGCCTCAAAGGCTTGAGTGGCTTGAGGTGTCCATTTCTGATTTCCCACCCCTTTCTTTGTCATAGCCGTGAGGGGAGCTATCAAGGCCGAAAAGTCTTTAATGAATCTTCGATAATAGTTCGTAAACCCCAGAAACCTCTGTATGGCTTTAAGCCCTTGGGGTAGAGGCCAGTCAAGAATAGCTGAGAGTTTTTTAGGGTCCATTTGAAAACCCTCAGGGGTTATTATATAACCAAGGAAATGTACTGTTACTATGTCGAATAGACATTTTTCTAGTTTACAGTACAATCCAGCCTTCAATAGTTTTTCAATACTTGTTTCACGTGGGCGTGATGAGTGTCCGCATCGGGAGAGTATATCAGGATGTCATCCAGATATACTATGACGAATTCTTGTAGAAAATCCCTTAGGGTGTCATTTATGAGGTCCTGAAAAACGGCTGGCGCGTTACATAATCCAAAGGGCATCACCAGGTATTCATAATGCCCGCTACGTGTATTAAAAGCCGTTTTCCATTCATCTCCCTTTTTAACCCTAACCAGGTTGTAAGCTCCGCGTAAATCGAGCTTAGTATAAATACGGGCCCCTTTTAATCGGTCGAACAATTCTGTTATGAGAGGTATGGGATATACATTTCTTATAGTTATCCTATTCAACCCTCTATAATCGATGCAAGGTCGCAGATCTCCCTCTTTTTTGGAGACAAAAAAGAAACCTGCTCCTGCTGGAGAGGAGGACCGTCTAATGAATCCTCGCTCTAGATTCTCCCTTATGTATTCCTCCATAATGTCGTTTTTTTTTTGTGACAAAGGGTATACATGTCCCCTAGGAGGCATCGTACCGGGGAGTAAATCAATGGCACAGTCATATGGACGATGTGGTGGTAGGACCTCAGTCCTGGCCTTAGAGAACACCTCCTTTAACGCCAGATAACATTCAGGGACCTCTGTGGACAAAGGAGGGGCTGTGGCAACATTGAGGCTACCAATCACATTTACCCTGCCTAGGCAATTAGACTGACAATTAGGACCCCAACATTTTATGTCTCTCTGGACCCAATCAATAACCGGGTTGTGCTCTGTTAACCATGGAAACCCAAGAACGACAGGACATGAGGGAGATTCAATAATTTGAAATCTTATCGTTTCATGGTGCAAAACTCCTGTTTTCATACATACATCGACAGTGTCGTGAGTGATATGTGGACATGACAGGGGTTTACCATCTATGGCCTCCACCATTAGAGGTTTTTCCTTGAGAACCAGGGGTAGGAGGTTTTTGGCAGCAAAATATTTATCCATGAAATTACCTGAGGCCCCAGAGTCTAAGAACGCCTCAGTCTTGAGGTGAACCCCCTCCCAGGTTAGGGAGATCGGTAACAGAATCCTGGATTTTTTTTTTCACTATCCACAAAGGAGGCATAAAGAGAACCGATAACCTGGGTATTGGCTGTTCTTTGACCCGATTTGCCACTCTCCCCCCTGTTGACCCTGGGTCTCTGAGGACATTGAAGGCGGAAATGATCAGCCCCTGCACAATAAAAGCAGAGCCCCTTTTCTCTTCTGTGAGCTCTTTCAGCTCCGAAATACCCGTTTTTCCTATTTGCATAGGTTCAACGACTGGCAAATCATTTTTTGCGTGTTCAGGGTTACCTGAGGTACTGGTGTGTCTGGGTAATGAGGGTAAAGGAGGCAAGACCCTTCTGGGTCTGTCTCTGGGATGTCTCCTTTCCCTAATTTGATCGTCCATGGCTATACAAAAATCTATCAGGTGGTCCAGATTCTCTGGTAATTTTAAGGGGGCCAGCTCAAACATAAAAGCCTCGTTCAAACCTTCGGTAAAGGCTAAGGTTAAAACGTCGTTCGGCCAAAGTACCTCTGAAGTCAAAGTTTTAAACTCTATGGCATATTCGGCGACCCTCTTATTACCTTGTTTAATGTGAAACAAGGACCTACCCGCATTGGTAGCCCTTCTAGAGGGATCAAAGGTACGTTTCAACTCGGAGGTAAAACCCTCATAATCATAGATGATGGGTTTCTTATTTTCCCACAACGGCGTAGCCCACAATAAAGCTTTTTCTGTTAAATGATTAATCAGATATCCTACTTTGGCTTTATCAGACATACAAGACCCTGGGTTGTTCTCAAACAAGATCTCAAGCTGAGTCAGAAAACCCCGCATAGGCTTGGTGTACCATCATAGCGTAGGGGTGCCTTCATACTAAGCCTATGTCCTTCAGGGGAGACCGGACTGACCCTAGGTAATACTGGATCTGGAGGGTTTGTGGTACCTGTATTGGAGCGATTTAACAGGGTTTGCAGAGCGAGAGAAATCTGGTCCATCCTATGGTCCTGTTCCTCTTGTCTGGCTGCGATACGTGCCAACTGGTTAGAGAGGTCTGCGGGATCCATTGGCCCTGACGTAATGTCACGGATCCCTCTGACTAACAAAATAGTGGTCCCTTTACGTAGACCGCTCTCTACCCTTCCGATCCTTGAATGGTCGGCAAAACTAGATAGACAATTAACCAGACAATAGATAAACAAGGGATAACACCAGACAGAGGTATAGAATAGAGTATTGTCACGAATCCCTCTGACTGCCAAGATAGTGGTCCCTTTTCGTAGACCGCTCTCTACCCTTCCGATCCTTGAATGGTCGGTAAAGCTAGATAGATAATTAATCAGGCAATAGATAAACAAAGGGAAACACCAGACAGAGGTACAGACTAGAGTATATGTTCTCCCTAGGACCTTAGTTATAACAGAGGTAATCTGATGTGTGCTTAGGGTGCCACATAGACTGACCTCGGTACCAACGTTAAGGGCAGAACCAAGAGCAGAGTAAATGCCAATACCAGGGGTCATACACAGAATGGTTCGTTTGCCAATGCCAGGAGTCATACACAGAATGGTTCGTTTGCCAATGCCAGGAGTTATACACAGAATGGTTCGTTTGCCAATGCCAGGGGTCATACACAGAATGGTTCGTTTGCCAATGCCAGGAGTCATACACAGAATGGTTCGTTTGCCAATGCCAGGAGTCATACACAGAATGGTTCGTTTGCCAATGCCAGGGGTCATACACAGAATGGTTCGTTTGCCAATGCCAGGAGTCATACACAGAATGGTTATTTCCAGAAGCAAGGTCAGACACAGATTATAGCCAAAAACACAAGAGCTCTGCGGGAAGTGAATACCACGTCAGGGCACCGGCGAACTAGTGAAGCCGGGTTTTAAACCCGGCGGTTCCGCGTCACAACGCCAGGCTCCGCCCCCCGGCGTCCCACGTGAGTGCACCCGGTAGCGTTATCATTCGGCGCCTGGCCAGCGAGCAGCGAGGAATCTGCTGCCAGGCGCCCCAGTACCGGCCCATCCGTGACAGAGGTCTCTTGGCTCTTGGCTCTTGGGACTGGGCACTTGGCTCACTTGGTCAGAGGAACTACAGCTAGAAACAACGTGTGTGTGGCTTTATTTGGGTGAGGATGCAATGGACCACAGCAGAGTTTCTGGATCTCTTTGCTGCGGGCGTTTAGGTACGTATGCCATGGATAGCAGAGAGCTGCTTGTAAGTGCAGCGGATCAAACTACATTAGGGAATTGATAGTAGATTAATTTCTACGACAGAGACAAGGCATCGGCAATGTCATTAACTGCACCGGGAATGTGCACGGCTGAAAACAAAATATTAGATTCCAAACAGCGAAGCACGAGATGCCTCAGTAAAGCCAAAACCTGAACGGAACTAGAGGACTGGCGCGTAACAGCATGTACAACGCTCATGTTATCTGTATGAAAAACAACCCGTCTGTGCGCCAAAGAAGGACCCCACAACTCCACAGCCACAATGATTGGAAAAAGCTCCAAGTCACACCAGTGTGAAGGCCATGTTCCAGCACACCAATTCCCCTGGAAAAAGGCACCAAATCCAATAGATCCGGAGGCATCAGTATACAAATCCAAATCCGAGTTGGAAGATTCCGCAGCCTGCCAACACGAAGCACCATTATAGGAGTCCAAAGAGGACAACCACACCCGCAAGTCAGCCTTCAATTGGTTTGTGAATCGAATATAATGTGTGGGAGCCCGTACACCACGGGTAGACAAGGAAAGACGCCGACAAAATGCACGACCCATTGGCATGACTCTACACGCAAAATTAAGATGACCCAATAAAGACTGCATAACCTTGAATTGCACCTTCGCAGCATACAGCAACCTCTGCAGGAGAAAACGCAAAGAGTCAAGTTTTTGCGCAGGCAAACGAAAGAGCATATTATCTGCTGGATGCGCCGAAACCGCCGCCGCGGCAGAAAACCGGGGCATTCACTGCAATCGGTAACGCTGCGCCAATCGCCGTAGGGGCCTGAACAGGAGCTGAGGCAAGTGTAAGACCCCCTGAAGGAGCATTAGCAGGGACCCCCAATGCAGCCGAACTAGACGCGACAGCAGGCACCGGCGCCGCGCCCCCAGCAACATCAAGCCCAGCAGGAGACCTTGACGCAGACACATGTGACACAGCAGATGCCTCATCCTGCCACTGTCTGAGAGCCGCAACCAGGGTTTCCATAAACCCCGTTGTTAACCCATCAAATCTACCTGATGCAGCATTGGCCGAACGACCCCCCAAGCCAGCAACAGCTCCACTCCACCAAGGTCAGAATCACGTGCCACCAGAAGGGACGATCTTCCTGGAGCAACCGGGACAGCAAGAACAAACAGGTCCGGCGATGGGCGCTCTGGAACCACACGGCCAGACAACCTCCTCGCGTTCAGCATACCCCCAGACCTGGACTCTGAGCCACTCCAAACAGGAGAGTGCCGATTACGGTCCCCACGAGCCACCGAATGACCTCCAGAAGCAGATAATCCTGGCGCCGGTTGATCCACAGCCACCTCTGTCGATTCCCCAGCTGCAGCACCCGCCGAAATTGTTCTTCTCCCCGAATTTCCATTGCCAGCATGGGCGCCGCCATCTTGTGGGCGTGTATGTCGCTTAGCTCGTGACGTCGCAGGCCTGCGAGAAGCAGGAGGGGGCTTGGGGGCGGACGCTGACGGCCGCGACATTCTCCTTCCGGCCACCGGAAGAGCAGCATCTCCACGAGGGCTCCTGGAACGCTGCAGGTCTAGGGCTCAGCCGAACCGGAGGCCTGGAAGGCCGCTCTCTCCGCCATTGGCGAGGCTCCCCCACATCCTCAGGAGACTGCTCACGTGCTGGCACCAACGCATCCTGCAGCAGATCCTGCAGAGCTACACCACAAGCAGCAGCATGCTCCCTCAGTTGATCCAGTAAAGCATCCAGTGAAGTAGAAGCCATAACAGCAGAACAAATCAGCAAACAAATCACCACGTATTTTCCTCTCTCACAGATAATCTCCTTGATGCACAGTTGATGCTGGCAGGGAACAAAGAGTCAGAACACACCCACCACAGATGCATATATAGGTAAGTGAAACAATGTTGCACACATATGACCAATATGTGACATCCTCAAGTGGCATCTTAAGTGGACGCTCAGAGTTGATTCCTGGACTTTTATCCAAGATCCCCTACGCCATCACGATCCCTAAGTCCTGTGTCTCCTCTCTCCACAGGTAGGACATTATCACCCATTATTCAGACACCCACATCTCATCTGATCGCCTGCATACTTTTGCTGGTAGGACATTATCACCCATTATTCAGACACCCACATCTCATCTGATCGCCTGCATACTTTTGCTGGTAGGACATTATCACCCATTATTCAGACACCCACATCTCATCTGATCGCCTGCATACTTTTGCTGGTAGGACATTATCACCCATTATTCAGACACCCCATCTCATCTGATCCCCTGCATACTTTTGCTGGTAAGACATTATCACCCATTATTCACAGACACCCACATCTCAACTGATCTCCTGCATACTTTTGCTGGTAGGACCCCAGTATTCGCAGGCACCCACATTATAACGTTTCCTTGGTTTTTTTCTGTTTATTTATTTTTGTTTTTCTCCACCATGCTTTGCTAATTAGCATGTGAATCTCCTGCCCTATTGACACAGCCCATCCAGCTTCAGGTGTTTGCATTTAGGCATTAAAAGTAATCAGTCCGCCCTTTATAACATTTAAGACCAGCTCCACTGAGCCTTGGGTCCTGTGACATCCTCAAGTGGCATCTTAAGTGGACGCTCAGAGTTGATTCCTGGAGTTCAGTGGCATCTTAAGTGGACGCTCAGAGTTGATTCCTGGAGTTCAGTGCATCTTAAGGAACGCTCAGAGTTGATTCCTGGAGTCAGTGGCATCTTAAGTGGACGCTCAGAGTTGATTCCTGGAGTTGCGGGACTGGAGGAAGGAACTGCAAGGCCCACTTTTACTCTGGGTAAACGCACGTCTATATCATGCTTTCTCTCACGCTTCTGCTCTTTACTTCTACCTTTCTCCTTAAATGGAACTCCTGCCCCTCTACCACCGACCCCTACACTATCTGCATCTCTCCCTCCCTCCTCTCGTCCCACATGATGGCCTCACATGAGCTCCTTTGTTTCCTCAGAACATGGTCTCCCTCTAACTCTCGTGCTGCCAATCACTCCCACTCCCACAAATCCCATTCCCACCTTCTCTTTCTCACCTTCCTGCTGTTACTCTATTCAGGTGACATATCCCCTAACCCTGGCCCCACAACACATCCAATACTTCCATCTCATCCTATCTCCATCGCACATAAATCACCTCCCTGCAAGCCCAGCAACCTCATTCCCATAATCCCTCAGCGCCTGTCCTCTTTCTCCTGCGCCCTCTGGAACGCTCGCTCTGTGTGCAACAAACTCACAGCAATCCATGACCTCTTCCTTTCAAACTCCTTCAACCTCCTAGCTTTAACTGAAACCTGGCTAACTCCCTCTGACACGGCCTCCGTTGCTGCTCTCTCACATGGCGGTCTACACTTGAGCCATACCCCCAGACCGGGTGAGAGAAATGGTGGCGGGGTCGGAATCCTGCTCTCTCCCACCTGCACCTACCAGCATCTCCCTCCACCCCCATCCCTCTCCTTCTCCTCCTTCGAGACACACTGCATCCGCCTGTTCTCTCCTCTGGCTCTCAGGGTGGCAGTCATCTACCGCCCACCGGGACCAACCTCCCAGTTCTTTGACCACTTTGCTACCTGGCTTTCTCACTTCCTGTCTTCTAATCTTCCATGCCTAATTCTCGGCGACTTCAACATTCCCATTGACGATCCTTCCGCCCCTGCTGCCTCCAAACTTCTTTCACTCACGTCCTCCCTTGGACTCACACAATCCTCCCTCCTCCCTACCCACCGCGATGGTCACGCTATTGACCTTGTCTTTTCCAACCTCTGCTCCATTTCTGAGTTCAACTGTCGCCCTTTCCCCATCTCTGACCACCACCTTCTCTCTTTCAACCTATCTGGACTTCCTAAACACCCTGCTCCCCCACCCGCACACACACTCGCAGAAATCTACATGCTGTGGACCCCCATCAATTCTCCAACCTACTTCACCACCTCCCTCATACCTCATCCTTCACCTGCCCTGATGCTGCCACTAATCACTACAACACTACTCTTATCTCTGCTCTAGACACTCTTGCTCCTCTTCGACTCTGTAAGGCCCCACGCCGCCAGCTTCAGCCCTGGCACACCCTCCAGACACGCTACCTGCAAAGATGCTCCCGCACTGCAGAGCGTGCCTGGAGGAAATCCCGCTCTGAAGCTGATTTTGTTCACTTCAAGTTTATTCTCCGGTCATACACCTCTGCCCTCCACTTGGCCAAACAATCCTTCTTCTCATCTCTTATATCTACGCTGTCCTCCAACCCTAAACGGCTCTGGTCCACCTTCAACACCTCTCTCACCTCACTCCTCTACCCACCTGCACCTCCCCCCACAGCTGCCTTCAGCGCTCAAGACCTGGCAGACTACTTCCTCAGTAAAACTCTAATATCAGAAGCAACATCCCAACACAAGATAGTTATCTGCCACCTCCACTCCCACAGGTCCCCTCTGCCACCCTCTGCCGCTTCCTCCCAGCCACTGAGGAGGAAGTCAATTCCTTATTGTCCTCCTCACATCTCACCACATGCCCGCTCGACCCCATTCCCTCACATCTAATTCCTCCCCTCTCCTCCTCCCTCACCCCTGCTCTCACACACATCTTCAACCTATCTCTCTCCACTGGCTCCTTTCCATCCGCCTTCAAACACGCGCTAGTTACCCTTTACTAAAGAAACCATCCCTAGATCCCAACTCTCCATCCAACTACCGCCCTGTATCCCTGCTTCCCTTCACATCAAAGCTCTTAGAAAAACTAGTCTTCAACCGCCTCTCCCTCTTCCTGTCCTCCAATTCCCTACTTGACCCCCTGCAATCTGGCTTCCGTCCCCTACACTCAACTGAAACTGCCCTCACCAAAGTCACCAACGACCTCCTAACTGCTAAAAAACACGGCCACTATTCTATTCTCATCCTGCTTGACCTCTCGGCTGCTTTTGACACTGTTGACCACCCCCTCCTTCTACAGACCCTCAACTCTCTGGGTCTCGGTGACACTGCACTCGCTTGGGTCGAATCCTATTTATCCAACAGGTCCTTCTGTGTGTCCTTTGCTGGTAACTCCTCCTCCTCATTGCCTCTATCTGTTGGTGTACCTCAAGGCTCTGTCCTTGGTCCTCTGCTCTTTTCCATCTACACCTCCTCCCTGGGCAAAATCATCAACAGCTTTGGCTTCAATTACCACCTCTACGCTGATGACACTCAGATCTACCTCTCTACCCCTGATCTCTCTCCCCCTGTCCTTTCAAAAGTCAGTGACTGTTTATCTGGCATCTCCTCCTGGATGGCCTCCCACCACCTAAAGATCAACATGTCGAAGACTGAACTCCTACTTATTCCTCCCTCCAATGCCTCCCCACCTCCTGACTTCTCTATCACGGTGGAGGGTATCACCATTTCCCCATCAAACCAAGTTCGCTGTCTTGGAGTTACACTTGACTCTGCTCTTTCCTTCATCCCCCACATCAAGTCTCTTTCCTCCTCCTGCCGATACCAACTGCGTAATATTTCCAGAATTCGGCCATTTCTTACCGCTGTCGCCACAAAACAACTCATACACGCCCTGGTAATCTCCCGACTCGACTATTGCAATAATCTCTTATCTGGCCTCCCTCTGTCCCGCCTCTCCCCCTACAATCCATCCTGAACGCCTCCGCCAGACTAATTCACCTCACCCGCCGCTCTGTCTCTGCCGCTCCCCTCTGCGAGTCCCTTCACTGGCTCCCCATCCACTGCAGAATTAAGTTCAAAATCCTTATCCTTACCTACAAAACCCTCACTAACTCAGCTCCCCACTACCTGTCCTCACTAATCACCAAATACACCCCAGCCCGCTCCCTAAGGTCAAACAGTGACCTGCGCCTAGCTTCTCCCGCATCACCTCTTCCCATGATAGACTGCAGGATTTCTCACGCGCAGCCCCCACTCTCTGGAACGCTCTCCCTCGTACTGTCAGACTTTCCCCTAACTTCTCTTCCTTCAAACGCTCCCTTAAAACGTTCCTATTTAGGGAAGCCTACCACCCAACTCACTGACGCAACCATCAATCACTCTCACCTTACAGTCCTCTCCTCCTGTTTCCAACCCCACCCTCCCAGATTGTGAGTTCCTACGGGAATAGGGCCCTCATCTCCTCCTGTACTGTTTGTCAAATGTTGTTCAATGTATTGTAACCCTGTCTATACTGTGCTTATTGTACAGCGCTGCGGAATATGCTGGCGCTTTATAAATAAAGAATAATAATAATAGCTCCACATTTCCTTTTCTGACCATCCGGCCCAGGCCATGAGTCATGTCCCCATTCCTTAAAGGTACAGGGGATTCTGATTTAAAGGTCCTGGCGGCTCCGCGTCATCACGCCGCGCCCTGCCCCCTGATCACTCACAGCTGCGCCGGATGCCGCCAGAGCTCCTGGCATTCGGCCAGCTGGTTGCACTATGTGTCCGGGGCCCCCCCGATCGCCACCCGGGGCCCTGGATGTCACAATATTACAATCCAAACGCGAACGGGTTAAGTAACCAAATTTGTAAGAAGAAGAATTAAAGCAGCATATGAATCCTCACACTGCCGGGCAGTAAGGATGAGCCGAACACCCCCGAGTTCGGTTCGCGCTCGAACTCGAACTTTTCAAATGTTCGGATTTGAACTCAAACTCAATACAAGTCAATGGGACTGAAAATTCGATTTTTAGAGTGCCCTCCAAGAGGGCATATATGCTAGATATTTGCTATAAAAGGTGTATGGGGGTCCGGGTAGTGCCCTGGGGACAGGAAACAAGGACAAAAAGTTAAAAAAAAAAGTTTTTAAAGGGACAGTGAGTTTTCCATGAAATAAGGGTTAAAAATAAAAACGAAAAATTCCTTCAAATATCGTGCTTAGGAGGTCCCCATAACCTGTCCGTGAAGTGGCGGATTTCTAGGATGTATAGAAACATTTAAAAACCAAAAAATGACGTTTCAAATGACGGTAAATGCTTTTCCTTTAATCTATCCATAAACAACTGCTTGGGGCGGCAGTCTGTATGAAAAGAGGAGACATTTTCGTACACGCAGAAAATGTTTACAGATTTTTTGGCTAAATTATTGTGAAACTTATGCAGGCTTTAGATAAAAGTAACAATAGGTGCTTTAAAATTGGGCCTTTAGCGTCAGTAACAGTGCCGTCACACAGTAACCCCTCTGAGGATATGAATCTGATACCGGCGTCAGTGGCAGTGCACCCAAATATTGTGCCTTTGGTGCCAGGCCAGCAAGTGCCATTATACAGTAACCCCTCTGTAGTATTGTGGAAGAGTGCAGGGGTGGACCATGCGGTCCTATATTAAAAAGATATGCATCTGGTAAAGGCGTCAGTGCACCCAGATATTGTGCTTTTGGTGCCAGACTGCCAGGCCAGCAAGTGTATTCATACAGTAACTCCTCTGTGGTATTGTGGAAGAGTGCAGGGGTGGACCATGCAGTCCTATATTAAAAAGATATGAATTTGGTAAAGGTGTCAGTGCACCCAGATATTGTGCCTTTCATGGCAGCAAGTGCCTTCACACCGTAACCCTTTTGTGGTATTGTGGAAGAGTTCAGTGCTGGAGGTTTTGTGAATGCAGAAGACATCCCCGATCTATTCCGTTACGTCAGCATCAGGGGATTGATAACTGCTGATCCAGGACTGATTCATTTTTATACATATCAGCCGGTCTACAGAGTTGGTGGACAGACGCACTATTTTGTCTGTGACAAAACCTCCAGCGGCACTAAACGTCCTTTCAGAAAGCACGCTAAATGAAGGGCAACCTAGTAGCTGCATAGCATATTGACTAATTTCAGGCCAGTGATCCAATCTCAACACCCAGTAAGTAGGGATGAGCCGAACACCCCCCGAGTTCAGTTCGGGCCTGAACCCGAACTTCCCATATGTTCGGGTCCGAACCCGAACTCGAACTCAATGCAAGTCAATGGGGCTGAAAATTCGATTTTTAGAGTGCCCTCCAAGAGGGCATATATGCTAGATATTTGCCATAAAAGGTGTATGAGGGTCCGGGTAGTGCCCTGGGGACAGGAAACAAGGTCAAAAAGTAAAAAAAATAAAGTTTTTAAAGGGACAGTGAGTTTTCCATGGCGGATTTCTAGGATGTATAGAAACACTTAAAAACAAAAAAATGACGTTTCAAATGACGGTAAATGCTTTTCCTTTAATCTATCCATAAACAACTGCTTGGGGCGGCAGTCTGTATGAAAAGAGGAGACATTTTCGTACACGCAGAAAAAGTTTACTGATTTTTTGGCTAAATTATTGTGAAACTTATGCAGGCTTTGGATGAAAGTAACAATAGGTGCTTCAAAATTGGTCCTTTAGCATCCCCAACAGTGCCGTCACACCGTAACCCCTCTGAGGATATGAATCTGATACAGGCGTCAGTGGCAGTGCACCCAAATATTGTGCTTTTGGTGCCAGGCCTGCAAGTACTATCATACAGTAACCCCTCTGTAGTATTGTGGAAGAGTGCAGGGGTGGACCATGCGGTCCTATATTAAAAAGATATGCATCTGGTAAAGGCGTCAGTGCACCCAGATATTGTGCTTTTGGTGCCAGACTGCCAGGCCAGCAAGTGTATTCATACAGTAACTCCTCTGTGGTATTGTGGAAGAGTGCAGGGGTGGACCATGCAGTCCTATATTAAAAAGATATGAATTGGTAAAGGTGTCAGTGCACCCAGATATTGTGCCTTTCATGGCAGCAAGTGCCTTCACACCGTAACCCTTTTGTGGTATTGTGGAAGAGTTCAGTGCTGGAGGTTTTGTGAATGCAGAAGACATCCCCGATCTATTCCGTTACGTCAGCATCAGGGGATTGATAACTGCTGATCCAGGACTGATTCATTTTTATACATATCAGCCGGTCTACAGAGTTGGTGGACAGACGCACTATTTTGTCTGTGACAAAACCTCCAGCGGCACTAAACGTCCTTTCAGAAAGCACGCTAAATGAAGGGCAACCTAGTAGCTGCATAGCATATTGACTAATTTCAGGCCAGTGATCCAATCTCAACACCCAGTAAGTAGGGATGAGCCGAACACCCCCCGAGTTCAGTTCGGGCCTGAACCCGAACTTCCCATATGTTCGGGTCCGAACCCGAACTCGAACTCAATGCAAGTCAATGGGGCTGAAAATTCGATTTTTAGAGTGCCCTCCAAGAGGGCATATATGCTAGATATTTGCCATAAAAGGTGTATGAGGGTCCGGGTAGTGCCCTGGGGACAGGAAACAAGGTCAAAAAGTAAAAAAATAAAGTTTTTAAAGGGACAGTGAGTTTTCCATGGCGGATTTCTAGGATGTATAGAAACACTTAAAAACAAAAAAATGACGTTTCAAATGACGGTAAATGCTTTTCCTTTAATCTATCCATAAACACCTGCTTGGGGCGGCAGTCTGTATGAAAAGAGGAGACATTTTCGTACACGCAGAAAAAGTTTACTGATTTTTTGGCTAAATTATTGTGAAACTTATGCAGGCTTTGGATGAAAGTAACAATAGGTGCTTCAAAATTGGTCCTTTAGCATCCCCAACAGTGCCGTCACACCGTAACCCCTCTGAGGATATGAATCTGATACAGGCGTCAGTGGCAGTGCACCCAAATATTGTGCTTTTGGTGCCAGGCCTGCAAGTACTATCATACAGTAACCCCTCTGTGGTATTGTGGAAGAATGCAGGGGTGGACCATGTGGTCCTATATTGAAAAGATATGATTCTGGTCAAGGCGTCAGTGCACCCAGATATTGTGCCTTTGGTGCCAGGCCAGCAAGTATCATCATACAGTAACCCCTCTGTGGTATTGTGGAAGAGTGCAGGGGTGGACCATGTGGTCCTATATTGAAAAGATATGATTCTGGTCAAGGCGTCAGTGCACCCAGATAGTGTGCCTTTGGTGCCAGGCCAGCAAGTATCATCATACAGTAACCCCTCTGTGGTATTGGGGAAGAGTGCAGGGGTGGACCATGCGGTCCTATAATAAAAAGATATGATTCTGGTCAAGGCGTCAGTGCACCCAGATATTCTGCCTTTGGTGCAAGACTGGCAGGCCAGCAAGTATCATCATACAGTAACCCCTCTGTGGTATTGTGGAAGAATGCAGGGGTGGACCATGTGGTCCTATATTGAAAAGTGTTTTATCTGGTAATGGGCGTCAGTGCACCCAGATAGTGTGCCTTTGGTGCCAGGCCAGTGTTGCACTCTTTAGAATAAGAGACGGAGCTTGTTCTGGTACAACACATTTATTTTATGAGTTCACCTGAAACAGATAAAAGATTCTGTTTTTACTCTGGATGCACTGTGCACATTCTCTCTTAACTGCATCCAGTGGTAACTTCAGGATTACTGAATCTATATAACATAAAATCCTAATCTATTATACAGTCTATTTTAAATAACAATTGGTACAAACATATCTAGAATTAAACAAATCTACCTAGCAACAAAATATAATCTGGTTTCACTTTCAATCTCTGTTGGAGATTGCACAGAACAAATATCATACACAAGTAATAACATTCTGCACATTTTCTCAGAAATAAAACCTACTTAAAACTGATTCTGGGAACTGGAGATCCTCGTACATAAGGCTTCTGTTACTATACTAGCATGCTTTCCTAATTCAGCCATGTTGATTACAACACGTGGCTGCAGTGAATCCATTTAGCAACCTGTGTAACCAGACCGATTTAACAGCATAAAACACTGATGCTTCCTTCATTCTGTTAAATGACATTCTCCATGTTAAAGGAGAGAACAACTATACAGACATTAATACAGCTACTGCAGTTTACAATGCATATTACACCAGGCCTGTCACAGCAATCAGTCTGCAGGGGTCTGTCTGACCAAACTCCTATTTACATAAAATCTCTAATAACCTTTCTCATTAACTGTTAGACTTTAGATACTTTTCTGCCTACCTGAAACAGATAAAAGATTCTGTTTTTACTCTGGATGCACTGTGCACACTCTCTCTTAACTGCATCCAGTGGTAACTTCAGGATTACTGAATCACTGAGACAACCACATGGTATTAAGTACAGTTTCTGTGGCTGAGGACACAGCAGTGACACCCGCTGGTAGGAGGTCAGAACAGCAGCAACAGAACTATGTTCTGGTAAATTTCAATAATAACAAAACAAAATGCTTTCTACTTAGTCCTATTTACAGTACTCTTTTGGGGTGCAATGAGTTTAATACCGATTTAATACACAGAGTGCCACACTCTCCCCCACAAAATTTAATGTCAACAGACATTTCCTCGTTTAGATCAGTATACTCTGATGTCTATAACAGTAATATTTACAACGTCACATCTCTAAGTATCCCTTTAATAAGCGATCTGTAAGTTCATTGTATTCCACGCCCCTCAAAAACTGGAAGTGCAATATTTAGTGTGAATGTCCTTCACCGGTACTTCTCTTTGTATCACGGAAGGTTGCCCTAAAGTTTCATAAGTCAACATCCTTGGTTGGCGTCTCTCCCTTTGTGGGTGTGACCTAGGTGATTGTTCAGGAGTCTCTTGTTCTTCATCGAAGGACGGTTCTGCTTCAACTGATGGCTGGGGAACTTGATCCTCGCATCCATGGTATCGGTTATCCTCTAAACCTTCATCAACCGGTAGGTAGTCATTTGACTGTTGGGTGACTTGGGGTTGGAAAAACTCTAGCTCTCGGTTTAGCATGGGTTCTCCATTTCTTGAATTCTTCTCTACGAGGGGCCTGAGTCTGTATACTAGTTGGTAGTCATCACCTGAGTCACTATCTGAGTCATCTTGAGGTTGTCTCTTTCGAGTTGCTTGTCTTTTCTTCTCCAGAGAATCACGTTTCTTTGGTATTGCCTGTTCTGCAGCCTTCTCAGGTTTTTCTAGTGGTAAGTGGTCACATGGCATCAACAAATTTCTGTGAATTACTCTATTTCTACCTTCTCCATTTTCTGGTTTGATCTCGTAGACGGGACTTTCTTTGCTTTTCCTTTGTACCACTACGTGAACTTTATCTTCCCAGTAAGAACGAATTTTTCCAGGTCCTCCTCTTTCAGTTAAGTTCCGAACCAGCACTCGACCACCAGGTTGTAAATCATTTCCCTGGATTATTATTATTATTATTCTTTATTTATAAAGCGCCAGCATATTCCGCAGCGCTGTACAATAAGCACAGTATAGACAGGGTTACAATACATTGAACAACATTTGACAAACAGTACAGGAGGAGATGAGGGCCCTATTCCCGTAGGAACTCACAATCTGGGAGGGTTGGGGTTGGAAACAGGAGGAGAGGACTGTAAGGTTAGAGTGATTGATGATTGCGTCAGTGAGTTGGGTGGTAGGCTTCCCTAAATAGGAACGTTTTAAGGGAGCGTTTGAAGGAAGAGAAGTTAGGGGAAAGTCTGACAGTACGAGGGAGAGCGTTCCAGAGAGTGGGGGCTGCGCGTGAGAAATCCTGCAGTCTATCATGGGAAGAGGTGATGCGGTGAGAAGCTAGGCGCAGGTCACTGTTTGACCTTAGGAGCGGGCTGGGGTGTATTTGGTGATTAGTGAGGACAGGTAGTGGGGAGCTGAGTTAGTGAGGGTTTTGTAGGTAAGGATAAGGATTTTGAACTTAATTCTGCAGTGGATGGGGAGCCAGTGAAGGGACTCGCAGAGGGGAGCGGCAGAGACAGAGCGGCGGGTGAGGTGAATTAGTCTGGCGGAGGCGTTCAGGATGGATTGTAGGGGGGAGAGGCGGGACAGAGGGAGGCCAGATAAGAGATTATTGCAATAGTCGAGTCGGGAGATTACCAGGGCGTGTATGAGTTGTTTTGTGGCGACAGCGGTAAGAAATGGCCGAATTCTGGAAATATTACGCAGTTGGTATCGGCAGGAGGAGGAAAGAGACTTGATGTGGGGGATGAAGGAAAGAGCAGAGTCAAGTGTAACTCCAAGACAGCGAACTTGGTTTGATGGGGAAATGGTGATACCCTCCACCGTGATAGAGAAGTCAGGAGGTGGGGAGGCATTGGAGGGAGGAATAAGTAGGAGTTCAGTCTTCGACATGTTGATCTTTAGGTGGTGGGAGGCCATCCAGGAGGAGATGCCAGATAAACAGTCACTGACTTTTGAAAGGACAGGGGAGAGAGATCAGGGTAGAGAGGTAGATCTGAGTGTCATCAGCGTAGAGGTGGTAATTGAAGCCAAAGCTGTTGATGATTTTGCCCAGGGAGGAGGTGTAGATGGAAAAGAGCAGAGGACCAAGGACAGAGCCTTGAGGTACACCAACAGATAGAGGCAATGAGGAGGAGGAGTTACCAGCAAAGGACACACAGAAGGACCTGTTGGATTCTCCTATCATAGTATACTTTTCCTCTTGTTGCTTCTTTCTTTGCGGTTCTAGATGCAACAACATAAGCTTCACTCATTCACTTTTGCCACTCTGTTACGTAGTCTTCATATGTTTCTTGTTTTTCTTCAACCGCGCGATTGAACAGAAGGTCGATAGGAAGTCTTGGGGATCTCCCAAACAGTAGGTAATACGGTGAGTATCCGGTAGCCTCGCTGCGCGTGCAATTATAGGCGTGAACAACTTTTCCCAATGAGTTCTTCCAGTCTGTCTTCTCTTTTTCCGTCAAGGTTCTCAACATGGATAACAGTGTTCTGTTGAACCTTTCAACTTGGCCATTTCCTTGAGGGTGATAGGGTGTCGTATGAGAGCCACGAACTCCAGAGAGTTCTTTCAACCTTGTAAACATCTGATTCTCAAACTCTTTTGCCATATCATGGTGGATCTTGCTCGGGAACCCGAACTTGAGCGCAAAATCATTAAAGATCTTCTCAGCTACTGTCTTGGCGGATTTGTTCCTTGTGGCATAGGCCTGTGCAAACCGGGTGTAATGATCCATGACTACTAGGATGTATTCAAACCCTTGTTTACATTTTTCCAAGTGCAGGAAGTCAACGGATACCATTTCAAACGGATACGTTGTGGTAATGGTAGACAACGGTGCTCTCGTAGGCTTATTGGGCTTCTTCTTCTTAAGACATTCACAGACTCTGGTCACAAAGTGTTCAACATCCTTCTGCATATGTTGACAGTAAAATCTGTCTCTAATTAAAGTAAGTGTCCTTTCAACACCAAGGTGTCCCATTTCTTGATGTAACTCTTTGAAGACGAGTGGGTGGTACTCTTTGGGCAGGATCAGTTGATCTCGTTCCGACTTTTTCCTGTATAACACCCCATCTTTGTTCACAAACAGTTTTGTCCATTGTTTCAGCAATAACTGGACATCCAGATGCTCTGTCTTTAAGACTTCATTTCCTGGACGCTGATTCTTTGTCTTGTATCTCAGAACTCTTCCAACAATTGGGTCTTCTTCCTGGGACTTTCGAATCTGCCCCATAGTCAGGGGCTAGTAACTGTACTATGTGGTGCATCTTGTACAGTTCCAGTGCCTTGTGAAAACGGTTCCTATTCCCTGAGACGATTCTTCCAACTCTACCGATATTCCCAGTATTGAAGAGCTGATGATATCCCGTTTGAGTTCTTCAGTACATTGGTTCATGTAGTTGTTGATCTCTAACGGCATCCGAGATAAACCATCTGCATTTGACTTGCCTGGACGGTATCGAATCGTGAAGTTAAAATCTGCAAGCTGTGCTACCCACGGTGGCCTGTGGCATTCAATTTGGCTGTGGTGAGGATATAGGTGAGAGGGTTGTTGTCTGTATACACAACAAATGAGCATGCGTGGTACAGATAATCCCTGAACCTTTCACAAATGGCCCATTTCAACGCTAGGAATTCTAACTTCCCAGAATGCATATGATAATTCTTCTCCGGTGGTGTCAGTGTTCGGGAGCCATATGCAATCACTACCATCTTGCCTCCTTGCCTTTGGTATAACACCGCTCCGAGACCTTCCTGTGATGCGTCACAGTGTAACACAAACGGCTGTGTGAAATCTACATATCCCAGGACAGGTGGTTTCAACAAATAGTCAATGAGCTGGTTTAGAATTTCCTGGTGGCAGTTTGTCCAGCTAATAGATCTGCGGGACGGTAGATGTCCTTGCTGCTTGGTTGTTCGCCCCTTCTTCTTTACTTGGGGGGCTCTCTCTTGTACGGACACTGTGTCTTTCCCATTTCGCTCAGAATCGGTAAGAGATAGCAACTCATATAAGGGCTTGGCAGTTCTGGAAAAGTTTGGAATGTAGGACCGGTAGTACGAAAGAAATCCCAACATCTTTCTCAAATCTCCTATTGTTTCAGGTTTCTTTTCTTTTAATTTCTGTACTGGTGCAATCTCGGCTGGATCCATCGTGTAACCCTCCCCCGAGACCATCTTTCCCAGAAATCTCACTTTTCTCTTGAATAGTTCGCACTTCCGAGGAGTTAGCTTGATATCATGTTGCTGGTACCTTTGTAAGACAGTCTGAACATGCTTCAGGTGATCTTCAAATGTACTGCTATGAACAAGATTGTCATTATTATTATTATTATTCTTTATTTATAAAGCGCCAGCATATTCCGCAGCGCTCCAAGTCATCCAAGTAAGGTTGGCAGATATCATCTCTCAGACCTGACAGACACTCTTCCATACTCCGTTGGAACTCAGCAGGAGCTGCACTGAGCCCAAATGGGATACGGACCCACTGATACAGTCCCCATGGAGTAATGAATGCAGTTAACGGGCGACTTTCGGTGTCTAGAAATCCCTGATGATAGGCCTTCCCTTGGTCAAGAACAGAGAACCATGAGCTGCCACTCAAGGAGTCTAACATGTCCTGTATTCTCGGGATTGGATGGCGATCGGGCACTGACTTTCGGTTCAATTCTCTATAGTCACAGCAGAGCCTCAGACTTCCATCCTTCTTCCGGACACAGACTACAGGTGAAGAGTATGATGATCTCGACTGAGTTATCCATCCCCTGTTTAGCAAATCCTGGACGTACTCCTTCACTTCTTGATGGAGGGGTTTCGGAGGACTACTGATGCTGATTCACCCACCAATTGAAATCTCACCTCAATCCATCCAAGGAATGGTATTTCTGTCTGGTTAGCTGCTAGTCCAGTTAGAGTCCCAGGTCCAAGCAGTTCTTCAATGGGCCGGATCATGGTGTGTGGGAGATATTGTTTCCTCCACCCATCATTCACAAGGCTGGCTTGTGCCCCAGTGTCCCACAAAGCTTCAATGGTGACCTCATCTAGTCGGCAACGGACAAGGCACCGTCTTCCAACCAGAGCTATTAGCTTGGCTTGCCGTTGTGGTGATAAATAATTTACTGCGTTCATAGAAACCTCATTACTGGACATTCTACCCTGCTGTTTTGGAATGTTAGTAGGATGCTGGTGTCTTTTCTGTTTCGGAGTTCTGACTGGTGTGTGCTGGTGTCGGTGGGACACGTGGTAAGGAGCTACTGGGGGTCCCGTCTCAGCAGCCCGTTCAAGTTTTCCGTCGGATGTGCCCTTACTCTGCATCCCCGTGACAAGTGTCCTACTTGACCACAGCAGAAACAGTGGTTACATGTGGCTCCTGCATTGGCCCCTTGGCATTCCCTACAACCTCTCTGTCTTGCTGGTGTCTGGCTCATTGGAAACTCTCTTGGTCGTAGTAGATTACTGGTCTCCATGACTGTGAGGAACATTTTCTTAATTTCAAACATCTCTACCTTGAGGTCTTCCATTAACTTATACGGATCTGGGCCAGATTCTTTAAGGTTTGCCAGGGTTTTCTTTAAATCTCTAGCAGTTTCACCCCTTGCTGTTGCACAAATCTCTTTTGACGCTCCAGGCAAAGGTTCCTTTTCCTGGCAGTTTACCTCCGTGTGGAGTTCGTTTAGTCGTGTATTTTTCCCATAAGCAGTTTTCTTTAACTTCTGTTGTCTTTCCAACTCTAAATTAGCTGCTTCATTCACTCTTTCAATCAATACATCATCTGTGACAGCAATATCATTAAGGTAAGGCTTTACCTGAAATTTTATGGCGTCACTCAGAAGTCCAGTTTCAATAGAACGAAGAAACTTTCGTTGAATAAGATCTGTACTGTACTTATCTTCCGTTTCTTTGTCACTTGACTTCCACCGTAGCTTTTCTTTCAACTCAATTGCTCTGAATAGGAAGTTCTGAGCTGACTCTTTGGGCTCTTGAGAGATATTCATCAGCTTATGCAGCAGGTCAGAGGAGCTATCTTCACCGTAGTGTCCCTTCAGGATGATCTTCAATGTGCTGAGAGTCAGTCCACTCTTAATCTCCAACATATCTCTGAGATGAAGTCCAGGGCTGACTGCCCGTATCACTGCCTTCAATAATCTCCACTTCAGAATGTCCCTTCCGGATTCCTGCATCAATCTGATGGATCAGGCTTGTGTATGACAGTTTGTCTTTCTGTCCCCCTTCTCCAATCTGTCCACAGATTCTGAATTCCCGCCGGAGGGTTACTTCTGGCACCGTGGCTGGTAATGGTACAGTCATTTCCCCCACTTTACTCACGCTTCCGCTGCTCACGCTGATCCTATCCTCTAGTGTCCTTATCTCCTCTTCTAACGCTTTGCGAGCTTCCTCTTGAGATTGTTGCAGTTGGAGGTATTTTTCTCTGAGGTCTCTAATCCGAGTGTCCTCCTTTACCATTAATTCTGCATCTGTCACACCGAGCTTGACCCCTAAAATAAATGACAACAGGTCTTTTAAATACTGGCAAACCTCGTCTTCCTCTTGACTGCCTTCAATCTCCTCCAAAACTGTCTCTGCCTTCCTAATCAGGGTTCGTCTGGATTCAGTGAGGAAACCTGTCCCGCTTTCTTCAGGGCACTTTAGAAAATGGCAAACTTCAACAAGATGAGCTTTCTCTAGCTGCAGTAGCGTAGTGCTCACTTTATCTTGCAATTGCTCCATCTTCTCACGTTGTCCTCCAAGAACTTTCTACTGACTTCTAGATTTGTCTCTGATAAAAGGAGTAGTCTTTTCTTGCTTTACTTTACTCCTACCTGGCTTGCCAAAATATGTTGCACTCTTTAGAATAAGAGACGGAGCTTGTTCTGGTACAACACATTTATTTTATGAGTTCACCTGAAACAGATAAAAGATTCTGTTTTTACTCTGGATGCACTGTGCACACTCTCTCTTAACTGCATCCAGTGGTAACTTCAGGATTACTGAATCTATATAACATAAAATCCTAATCTATTATACAGTCTATCTTAAATAACAATTGGTACAAACATATCTAGAATTAAACAAATCTACCTAGCAACAAAATATAATCTGGTTTCACTTTCAATCTCTGTTGGAGATTGCACAGAACAAATATCATACACAAGTAATAACATTCTGCACATTTTCTCAGAAATAAAACCTACTTAAAACTGATTCTGGGAACTGGAGATCCTCGTACATAAGGCTTCTGTTACTATACTAGCATGCTTTCCTAATTCAGCCATGTTGATTACAACACGTGGCTGCAGTGAATCCATTTAGCAACCTGTGTAACCAGACCGATTTAACAGCATAAAACACTGATGCTTCCTTCATTCTGTTAAATGACATTCTCCATGTTAAAGGAGAGAACAACTATACAGACATTAATACAGCTACTGCAGTTTACAATGCATATTACACCAGGCCTGTCACAGCAATCAGTCTGCAGGGGTCTGTCTGACCAAACTCCTATTTACATAAAATCTCTAATAACCTTTCTCATTAACTGTTAGACTTTAGATACTTTTCTGCCTACCTGAACAGATAAAAGATTCTGTTTTTACTCTGGATGTACTGTGCACACTCTCTCTTAACTGCATCCAGTGGTAACTTCAGGATTACTGAATCACTGAGACAACCACATGGTATTAAGTACAGTTTCTGTGGCTGAGGACACAGCAGTGACACCCGCTGGTAGGAGGTCAGAACAGCAGCAACAGAACTATGTTCTGGTAAATTTCAATAATAACAAAACAAAATGCTTTCTACTTAGTCCTATTTACAGTACTCTTTTGGGGTGCAATGAGTTTAATACCGATTTAATACACAGAGTGCCACACCAGCAAGTATCATCATACAGTAACCCATCTGTGGTATTGTGGAAGAGTGCAGGGTTGGACCCTGCTGTTCAAAAAATGTAAATGATATATATCTGGCACAGGCGTCAGTGCAGCCAAATATTGTGCCTTTCATGGCAGCAAGTGCATTCACACCGTAACCTTTTTCTGGTATTGTGGAAGAGTGTAGGGGTGGACCCTGCTGTTCAAAAAATGTAAATGATATAAATCTGGCACAGGCGTCAGTGCAGCCAAATATTGTGCCTTTCATGGCAGCAAGTGCATTCACACCGAAACCCTTTTGTGGTATTGTGGAAGAGTTCAGTGCTGGAGGTTTTGTGCATGCAGAAGCATCAGGGGATTGATAACTGCTGATCCAGGACTGATTCATTTTTATAAATGTCAGCCGGTCTAAAGAGTCGGTGGACACACGCACTCTTTTGTCTGTGACAAAACCTCCAGCGGCACTGAACGTCCTTTCGGAAAGCACGCTAGATGAAGGGCAACCTAGTAGCTGCATAGCATATTGGCTAAATTCTGGCCAGTGATCCAATCTCAACACCCAGTAAGCCAGTGGATCATCTGCTGGAAAGGTATCCAGGTCTGCCCTTGCCCCTAGGTAGTCCTGCAACATATGGTGAAGACGCTGGCAATGGGTGCCTACATTTGACGTCCCTGGGTGTCGAGGACTAAATTTTTTTAAAATGCATCAGTCAAGTGGCCCTGGCCTTCACCACTATTCCTCTGATCACCCACAGCCTCAGAAACACGTGTGTCAGCACTTGGTAATCTACCAGTGCCTGGAAAGGTGTTACACAAGTGTCGCTTTAGAGCGTCCTCAAGTTTTTTCATCCTGTGCTCCCTCTGTGCGGGCAGGATGAGCTCTGCAACTTTACCCTTGTATCGTGGATCAAGAAGGGTTGCCAACCAGTAATGATCCCTCTCCTTGATAGCACGAATCCTGGGGTCCTTTAGCAGGCTTTGCATCATTAGGGAGTCCATGCAGCGTAGGTTGGAGGTGGCATTAGCTTCCGAGTCTTCCTGGTCATTGAGGATGACCGTATTGTGCACTTCCTCCTCCCAGCCACGCACTAGCCCTTGTGTTTCTGGCCACACGAAACCCTCCCTTGAGGAATCCCCACCTTCAATGCCCCCACTACTTAAATATTCTGCCTCCTCCTCTTCCTCCTCATCCTCCTCCTGTCTGATCTGAGTAGGACCCGCTGGAATGCTGTCTGCGGAAAGACTGGGGCCTTGAGAGCTAGGGAAGGCCTCCTCTTCCTCCCGCTGCTCTGCCTCTAGAGCCACATCTATAATTCCCCGCAGAGTGTGCTCCAGCAGGAACACTAAAGGAATTGTGTCACTGATGCATGCAATGTCCCTGCTCACCATCCTCGTTGCCTCCTCAAATGGTGACAGTACAGTGCATGCATCCTTGATCATCAGCCACTGCGGGGGGGGGGGGAAACAAGTTCACCTGAACCTGTCCTTGTGCCATACTCACACAGGTACTCGTTGATGGCCCTCTGCTGCTTGTGCAGACGCTGCAGCATTGCTAATGTCAAGTTCCACCTGGTGGTCATGTCACAGATCAGACGGTTTGTGGGAAGGTGGAATTCTCTTTGAATTTCTGCCAGGCGAACGCTTGCTGGGAATGACCGTAGGAAGTGGCTGACGACTGTTCTGGCCTGGATGAGAAGCTCTGGCAGCCCTGGGTACTTTGTTAGGAAACGCTGTACCACCAGATTTAGGACGTTTGCTAGGCATGGTACATGTGTAAATTTACCCTTGTGTAGGGCGGAGAGAAGGTTGCTGCCATTATCGCAGACGATCATTCCCAGCTCAAGCTGGCGTGGTGTTAACCATCTCTGCACCTGCCCCTGCAGAGCTGACAGAATTTCTGGCCCTGTCCTCTAAACAAACCAGCTCAAGCACAGTATGACATCTTTTTGCTTGAGCCATTGCGTAGACCCTGTCAGGCGTCGGTTTAACTGCCACTTCGCCAGAGACAGAGAAGGAGGAGGAGGGAGAGGTGGTGGTGGAGCAGACAGACCTCATACAAGCAGCTTTCTGGAGGCGTGGTGGATGAACAAGCTCCAGCACAGAGCCCCATCTTGGATCCCTCCCAGCTTCAATCAGAGTTACCCAGTGTGCCGTGAAGGAAATGTAACGACCCTGTCCATGCTTGCTGGACCACTTGTCTAAAGTCACATGCACCTTGTTGCTGACTGCCTTTCCCAATGACTGGATAACATTGTCTTCCACGTGCTGGTATAGTGTTGGAATGGCCTTGCGTGAAAAGTAATGGCATTTTGGAACCTGCCACTGTGGTACAGCACATTCAGAAAATTCACGGAAGGGAGCAGAGTCCACCAGCTGGAAAGGCAGCAGCTGCAATGCCAATAATTTTGCTAAGCTGGCATTTAGACGCTGTGCTTGGGGATGGTTGAGACTATATTTTTTCTTTTGCTGCAGCAGCTGCGGCAACGTAATCTGACTGCGTAAATCTTCAGCTGATGGGATGCTGTCACATTGTGAGGAAGGACCTGGTACATCCATTACTGTAGCATCATCCCTGTCGGTGTGGGTTGTAGGCAATGACATGGCAGGACATACAGTGGGGGTAGAGACAGATGAGGAGGAGGAGGACCTACGCAAAGTTTTGCGCCAACGGGATGTGTGGCAGTTGTTCATATGTCGCCTCAAGCACGTGGTACACAAGTGTCCGGTATCTTTCCTACGCTTCAGCCTCATCTGACATAGATTACAAATAGCAACGCTGCGCTCTACTGCACATTTCTTAAAGAACTCCCAGACAACAGAGTCCCTGCATGTGTTCTTTGAGACAACAGCGCTCTGCACCGGAGCAGCTCTGACATGTGATGCCTTGGTCTGGCTAGTGCTACGGTTGGTCACAGAGGATGTTGTGCCTCGTGTTTGCTGTGCCTCCTCCTCCCCCTCTTCCTCACTTAATTCCTCTGTTCGATCAGGCACCCAGGTGGAGTCAGTGACCTCATCATCATTGTCATCATCACCCCCTATCTCCTCGTCACTGGAGCCAACTTGGCAGTATGCTGAAGCTGCTGGGGCAACATGAGTGCCAGTTATTTGTGTGTCATCACTGGCACCCCCTTCCTCTAGGTTGATTATACTCCCTTCCTCAACCTCAGAGATTGCATCAGAGCACTGTACTTGCTGCGCATCCTCAAGCAGCATGTCACTCTCATTGTAGTCAAACAATTCAGCTGACTCCTCTGTGTGTGATAGCGAGGCTACGGCAGGAGTAGCTGTGGACATGGAGGCTGCATTAGATGCTTTGGCAGCTGAGGTGGACTGTAAAGCACTAGAAGCCTGGCTGGCAGAGGACTCGGAGGATGAGGATGGCCTGGTTAGCCAATCCACCAAGTCCTCTGTATGTTGCTGCTGCTTAAGACGGCCAGCACCAGTTAGAAAGGACAAGCATGCCCCTGCAGAGGATGCACCACGTCCACCACGACCAGAGGCACAGCCTCCCGACACAGGGGCTGCTTGCCCTCTTATCTGTGTCTGGGAGCGTCTGCCTGTCCTTTTTGTTCTTTCAGACATGGTGAGTGATATATAGATTAATATATACAGAACTCTGATTCAACTCTGGTATAAAGATTTAAAGAACTCTGGTATAACTCAGTGAGACACACTGATAACTGGCAGCCAGTGACAAGAGACAGATCACCTCAATTCACAAATGTTTTAAAGAAATTAGTGTGCCCCAAAATACTGCATGGTACTGGTTGTGTGACAAGACACAGATCACCTCAATTCACAAATGTTTTAAAGAAATTAGAGAGCCCCAAAATACTGCGTGGTACTGGCTGTGTGACAAAACACAGATCACCTCAATTCACAAATGTTTTAAAGAAATTACTGAGCCCCAAAAAGACTTGCTGGCACAGTGACAAGACACAGAAGATCACCTCGATTCACAAATGTTTTAAAGAAAGTTGTAAACCCCAAACAAACTTGCTTCCACAGTGACAAGACACACATCACCTAAATTCCCTGATATTTGGTAGAAATGAGACCCCCCCAGACCCCCCCAGTAGCGTGGCAGACCGGCAGTAACAACACACAACTATCTCCTCTGAAATCTCCTCTGAAATGCGTGCAGAATCGGCGCGTGGAAACGTTATATAGTGTGCTGCGGGACTTAGCTCTGTGAGCCCATGATTGGGCAAAATTTGCCCAATCAGGACTCTGAGCCGTGATTGGCATACTGTTTAACCTGTCTTGCACCTGCGTGGCACTGGCTGTGTGACAAGACGCAGATCACCTCAATTCCCAGATATTTTGTAGAAATTAGTGACCCCCAAAATACTGCGTGGCACTGGCAGTGAGTCACAAGACACAGATCACCTCAATTCCCAGATATTTTGTAGAAATTAGTGACCCCAAAATACTGCGTGGCACTGGCAGTGAGTGACAAGACACAGATCACCTCAATTCCCAAATATTTTGTAGAAATTAGTGACCCCCAAAAAAAGTGCATTGTGGTCCATTGTGGTGCATTGTGGGTGAACACGCGGCGAACACCCGGAAATGTTCGTAGTTCGCAAACAAATGAACAGGCTAGGTTCGATGCGAACTCCGGACCGATTGAACCGAACAGCTCATCCCTACCGGGCAGCACCTCTACAGTCTGACGCTAGCTTTAACCGGCGCGCTGTGTGCAGCTTCTGAGAAGATAGATTTAAAAATGTCCTCGGATTTTATTCTTTTTAGAAATGTGTCGCCTTACCTTAGCCTGGTGGTCAGTCAGTGGGGGCTCTCTGGTTGTGGGGGGGTCTGCCGTGGCCACAGGTGCAGAAGCTCCCTCTCTGCGCCACCTCTCTGCCTCATGCACCCGGCTGGCCAGCCCGCACAGTCGCAGCTCTGTCATCCGGCGGCTGCATGCTCCTCAAGGGATCCTTGGGAGGCCCCGGCGGGCTGCCCTCTACAGTGCCTGATTAGAGGGCCTTGTCTGCCTGATGTTTTAGCAACAAGATTGTTTTATTACATAGGCTTCATTGTTAAAAATATTCCAGTTTTAATTCAATATGTAATAAACCATTGCTTATAATATTCTGCAGTAAAGAGACTCTTTATTTTTAGATTTTTTAGGATTTTTTAAGCATTTTTTTAAAAAATTCCAATTAATTTTTTTGCGAACGGCCTGAAAAGATCGAAGTTCGCGAACTTTCGAACAGCCGATGTTCGATGCGAACATCAAACCGATTCACACCCGCAGCCCATCCCTAGTCTGCGGTCGTGCCCTGGGGTCATCTAGCAGTAAAGCTATAGTGTCCCTGGTCCTAGTGGATGACAAGCCCAGCGTTACATCACAAGCAGCCAAATGAATAGTCTGAAAACAGAGTCAAAAGAGTAGTCAGAAACAAAGCCAGAGTCAATAGACAGGATATCAATAGCAAGGTATTCAAGAGCGCACTGCACAGGAATAAACCACTACAAGGCAATGACCGCTTGGTTTTTAAATCTGACGGGACCATCATTGACCTGCGGCTGCAAACACTGGCAATCAGTTGCAGGCCATTGAGCACGGTGGTACTGACCATCCAGGGCGACAGCCATGACAGGTACCCCCTGTGACATAAGTCACTTTGGACCTGGGAGGCATATTGTGCAGGTCTCATAATCCATAATATTTCATTGGCCTCTCTTGTTGCGTGCAGAATGTTTGTGTAATCTGTGTTATGCAAGAATATTGTTATTTCTATTGTATGGTCCTTGTGTATCTGTTATCTGTTGAGTGGATTAGACTCCCAGCCTACCCTGTTTCAGGAATGTGTTTCTCTGTTTATATTTGAATCGTTTGTAAATATACTGTCTGTAATCTGGTTTGTCAATCACGATTTCCAGTGTCCTGTCTGTCTAGGAATGTTGAGCAACTGTTTAACCAATTATCTGTGTAGTCTAATTAGGTCTCCGAACAGTTTCTAGGGGAGGTTTTGTATATGGAAATAACCCATATGTGACTGTATAAATATGTGTGTCTGACCCTGATTTCTTTTTTAGGCATTTTTCCGGATTTTTTGGGTGAAATTTTAGGCTTCCCAATTTATTTTAAAGCAAGAAACCTTTTTTTCCATAGGTTGCAATGTAAAAAAATATTCCCCTTTTTCTTAAATATTTCATAAACCGTTTATTTTTTTCACTTGCAGCAAGAAGGCTCTGCATTTATTTGTTTTTTAGGGTGAAATTTGACGTCAGTGAAATGCCCTGATTTTCGGTGGATCAGTTCGCCTTGGTGCCGTTCAGTACAGTTCAGCAGCGGTGAAATGTCCCATAGAGAAGTATTGGTTAATCTATTTAGAGGAGGGGGCGTGGCTGGCTGCGGAGGTGAGTGGTCCTGCTTTGGAGGAGCTCCGATTACTCCTGTATCTTGAGCGGTTTTCCTGGCACTTACACCTGTCATACCTTGTTCCTGACGACCCCTCTGCGGCGGGTCATAGGGAGGATTGTTCCGGGACCCTATTTACCCCCTCTCGCAACCCGCGCAGCGGCTGAGTCCGCCATCTTATCTTAAAGGCCTAGTGGAAGAGTTAAAGCCTACCCTTGACCCGCGGTGTCCAGTGTTGGGATGGGGAAGAAACCCAAGGCTAGTGACGTGGAGGAGAACACCCCAGACATTCGGCTCTCACTGAGTGGCACAGCGGAGCGCAGGCTGTTACAACATCAGCCTCTGGGTCATGGCAATGTGAGCCACGGGAGACCAGTGCGCCCGGCCCCCCCTCTCCCCTGCGGTAGACTCCGGCCGAGATGGATGATGGCGACTTGCCGGCCACCAAAAACAATATTAATGCTCTCCTGGCAGACGCCAGGCTTGCTTGGCAGGCTGATCTCCGGGCCCTCGAATCAAACCTTACTGCCACCCAGACCCAGGTGACCGCCATTCAAGCAGACGCAATTTAGATCGATAAGGGGCAGGCCGTAACCTCCTCTCAATTGAAGGACCTTCAAGTACAGGTGGGAAATCTGCAGGCGGCTGTGGTGTCTCGAGGCTCGTCATCGACTGTGCAACCTGAAGCTACGAGGGGTACCTGAGTCAATACTAGATGCTACTCTGCTGGACTACGTTACCCGCTTCGTGTTAGCTGTTCTTACTCCCGGTGCCTTTCTCCATGGTCCAGTGCTCTCAGCGGCCCGGGTGCGGAAGGCAGCCTCGGAACCAGCTGGTGTCCCCCGTGACGTCGTTGTGGTTCTCCGAGATGTCCGTTTGCAGATGCAGATGCTGGAAGCGACTCGCAAAATCCCCCCAGTTACTTTTGAGGGTGTCTCCATTGCGGTCTACAGAGACCTTCCTTTTTAGTTTTGGCTGCTAGGTGACAGTTCCAACCTGCCACTACACTTTTGCGGGCCCACGGTTTGCGATACAAGTGGGGGCCACTTGGCTCCTTGCTCATACCCTTTGGCGACGGCCATGTTTCAGCGACCACGGCGGAAGACGCAATTGCTCATCTCCAAGCCCAGGGTATAGCCTCGGAAGCTCCGTGCAGTGTGGCGAGCGACTTGATGGTGGGATCACCCACTCCTTCCAGGGAACCAGATTGAGCTGATTTTTTACCCGCTTTCTAGATGGCTTTTTTTTTTTATGCACTGGAGTGTTACAGGACACTTATTTGTTTATAGAAACACCCCCCCCCCCCTTTTGCTTTTTGCTGTTAAGTTGCATTACCGGCTACTATGGTCATTGCGGACAGGTTGGACAGTGGGGCTTCTCGCTGGTGGAGGAAACAAACTTTTTTTTCTTTCTTATTTCCTCCTCTGCCCCCTCCCCTCTCACCCCTCATTAACCCCTTTCCCGGGAGCAGGGTCTCGTGGTGGGCGAGACTTGAGGTGGCCACCTAGGCTCTCGCCACCCTTTTAGGCCCTACCATGGCCCTTCCCTTGTGGTTCCCTCCTCAGCCCCCTGAACCCCTTCGGGGGAATAGGGGCGAGCCGTTGAATACCACGCGTCTTTGGACAAGGTGCTCCTTTTTGTTCCTATGCCCCTTCCCTACCCCCCCACCTTTTTTTTTTGCCTTCCTCTTCCCCCTGAGGATATTGTGCAGCCTCCTGTCTCACCAGCAGCCATTTTATTAGATTAGTTCATATTTCTCTGTTTGTACCCTGAAACCTCTTTCTCAGTGTGTTTATTGTACTGCTGCCTTAATTGAAATAAAATTTTGTGGAAAAAAAAATCTATTCAGAGGGCACCGTAAACCACCGCATTGTCAGTGAAATTCTCTGATTTTCGGTGGTTCAGTGCACCAGGTTTAAACAGGAGAATCCCATAGGTTTCAATGTAAAAAATATTCCCCTTTTTATCTTCTTATTAAATATGTATTAAACCATTTATTATTCTCGCAGCAATAAGACATTTTGTTTATGTTAGAGCTGAAAGGTTCTCCTCTCCCATCTCTGGTCTCCGTGTGTCCCGCCATCTCCATACAGGTCAGGATTTGCTGTACCCAGACATCCTTGGGCAAGACACATAACGGTTAGGGATGCACCAATACCACTTTTTTAAGACCGAGTACGAGTACCGATACTTTTCTTCAAGTACTCACCGATACCGAGTACCAATACTTTTTTTATGTCATGTGAATGCTTTCCAATAAGAACAGACCTCATATAAAAATGCCCCCAGCTCATGGATACTGCCCCAGCTCATGGATTTACCCCCAGCTCATGGATTTGCCCCAGCTCATGGATATGCCCCAGCACATGGATACTGCCCCCCAGGTCATGGATACTACCCCCCAGCTCATGGATACTGCCCCCAGCTCATGGATCTGCCCCAGCACATGGATATTGCCCCAGCTCATGGATATTATGCCCCAGGTCATGGATACTGCCCCCCAGCTCATGGATATGCCCCAGGTCATGGATACTGCCCACCAGCTCATGGACCTGCCCCAGCACATGGATTATGCCCCAGCTCATGGATATTGCCCCGCTCATGGATATTGCCCCAGTTCATGGATATACTGCCCCAGCTCATGGATATACTGCCCCAGCTCATGGATATGCCCCAGCTCATGGATATACTGCCCCAGCACATGAATATGCCCCAGCTCATGGATATACTGCCCCAGCACATGGATATACAGTACTGCCCCAGCTCATGGATATACTGCCCCAGCTCATGGATATACTGCCCCAGCTCATGGATTTGCCCGAGCTCATGGATACTGCCCCAGCTCATGGATATGCCCCAGCTCATGGATATGCCCCAGCTCATTAAATATATGCCCCCCCAGCTCACCTGGAGCTCTCCGCGAAGATACTTACCTTCCTGGGCGATGCCAGGAAAGTCTTTGCGCGTTGTGCTCATTGGAAGGCCCCCAGCCTCGACCACGTGGGACAATGTGATCGCGGCTGGGGTCCTTCCAATGAGCGCACGCGGGGAAACTTTCCCGTCGTCGCCCAGGAAGGTAAGTATCATTGCGGAGAGCTCCAGGTGCCTGTCCGAATGCTCTTTTGGCATTCGGACAGACCCTGCAGCTGCTCACCGCGTTCATACTTTCCTTCCTGGGCGATGCTGGAAAAGCTTCTGCGCGTGCGCTCGTTGGAAGGACCCCAGCCGCGATCACATGGTCCCACGTGGTCGCGTCTGGGGGCCTTCCAACGAGCGCAACGCGCGAAGACTTTCCCGATGTCGCTCAGGAAGGTAAGTATAAACACAGTGAGCAGCTGCAGGGCCTGTCCGAATGCCAATAGAGCATTCGGACAGCCGCCCCAGCCCCTCGGATACCGGCAAGCTGGCTCAATGCCGGCTTCCGGTATCGGGAAAAATAATGTATAATTAATGCAGCATATGAATCCACACACTGCTGGGAAGCACCTCTCTGCGGTATAATTACTCCTGCAGTACCTGGTATCGGCACCGATACCTATACTAGTATCGGTATCGGTGCAACCCTAATAACGGTACATACTTGCCACCCAGGACATACTTGAAAACGAGAGAAATCTCAATGTATCCTTCCTGGTAAAATCCTTTCTCAAAAAAAATAAAATAATTGATGAGCGCGTGCGTGTGCAAAATGAGGCACAGACAACCCTGCTGTGTCCTTCAAATTCAAAATTGTATTCATCAACAGTCAAGAGTATATATGCCTTTACATACCAAATGGAGGAGCTGATGCCATAACCAGAGACTTCCACGTGTACGAAGTGATTGTAGCACTTCACTATATAAGGTAACACCAATATGTCATTGAGAGCAAGTTTTAAGGAATTTGCCTCAGAGGTATAGCCGGGTGGGGTCTCCCATACAGCAGAGCAGGATTTAGCAGGCACAGGGGGGTTGGGACAGATGGCTTAATTGCATATTCCAATTATTTATATTTTGGATAACTTGTAAAATCCTTTACAATCCCTTCTTTTGTCAGAACAGGTGACAATCAATAAATACAAATATAGGGCGAGAATAGTGTCCATGGGATAGTTCACTCGGGGGTCTTCTCGCACAAATCATTTGTGGGTCCGAAGAACCATCGGCTTTCCTTCCAGGCTCAGTACCTGTTCAAGTGTTGCACTACAAAGGGGAGGGCAAGCAGGGGTGTAGTATTGTTAACGGAATCCACTCAGTTCTGTCGGGAGAAAGGTCGGCCCTGTGCGGTCAATGACTATCCGGACACGAGTCAATTGCAGCAAAGGCGTACTTTATTTGACGTCAAGTCTCAGCCAGGATTGAATCGCAAAGACTGAGTGACATGAACACATGGTCAAAAAGTTTTATACATGAATAGATAAACAGGTACATCCCAGCAACCCACCCATGGGCGATTTGCCCTCCTACGGGCAAATGTACCATCCCTTTAACTCAAATACAAAGACATTCCACATATTGGCAGTAAATTGGCATCTTTCGTATACATAGTACAGGAGGGGTAGGGTCGCGCCTATTCCCCGATGGGGCGGCTGCAACCACCAAATGCATCCAGCCCAACAACATGTGTGAAACATAAAGAAAAAGATGTCATCTGCGCTTATTCCCATTATACCGTGTGAAACATAAACACAATTAGAGGTTTGGTTTCTTATTAATGGCCATTATAAGACTAAGCTTGCCCGCCAGCATCAAGGCACCTCTAATGAGGGCGAGTCCTATCCAAAAATGAAGCCACAGGCTGCTGAATAGCAAACCATACCTGCTCATGCTGCTTGTCAGACATGAGGTAGACTGGTGGGCCTTTATTTATGCTCCCCCAGAAACAAAATCCACTTTGGGATCAAAAACAAAGACACAGAGCGGGATCTTGCTGCAGGGATGACCTGGCTGGAAGTACATTAAAACATACATAGTACAGGAGGGGTGGGGTCACGCCTATTCCCCGATGGGGCGGCTGCAACCACCAAATGCATCCAGCCCAACAACATGTGTGAAACATAACAAAGAAAAAGATGTCATCTGCGCTTATTCCCATTATACCGTGTGAAACTAAACTCAATTAGAGGTTTGGTATCGGGGTTCAAAGGAACCTCCTATCTCCACCCCTATCTTTCCTTAGGAGTCAATGAGGACGTTCCCCACACGTCCTCAGCAGTGAATGGGTTAACATCCAGCCAGATCCTGTCACCGTCCACCTCCACGGGACTTGTTTACTGTATAAACTGATAAGAGTACTGATGGTCTAATGAGAGCTTTTGTTCTCGGCTCTTGCTCTCTGACCTTGATGTAGCTAAATCAGTATACTGACACTCCTGCTTGTGTTAGCCCGGATCTCGTTTATTTAATTGCTCTGCCTGTTAGTTTTAGGAATTCCAGAAATCTATGCAAACTCGTCTAATTCAACTAATATTCGCTATGTACATTTATGTGAACCTAAGTCTTGCTCAAGATGGCCGTTATGAACCATCTTGGCGGATTATTTCTGGCCTGATTCTATTACATTCCCCCTTGGCTAGTGTCTCAGGTTCTCCTTCCTTGAGACCCTTAGCCATTACACTTTGAATTCCTCATTATCAAAAACCTTGTACTTTGGGGGTGGCTCCTTCATTGGAAACAAATAAGGAGTAATCATTAACGGTATCTTTCTTGAGGGAGTCCAAGCTTTCTTACACAAGGGCCATAGACACAATCCTATCCGATTGAGTACAGTCCCTGTCACCAAGAGCACAATGATCATCATGATTATTGATCCGACCCAAGAAATAAAACCTAGAACGGATCCAAAACAGTCTCCGAATGACCCAAATCCTCAGAAAGGATTCCAGCCCTCCATAGCTATTTTCCTAGCCTTGTTCTGTATCTGTGATACCTTCTCTTGGTGATCCTGAATAACCTGGTAGTAATCTGGAACCTCTTCAGTTGAGTTCCGGATGAAGGTACAACATTCATAGTGCATTGTCATTTCACATAACCCATTCAAGGCTGCACTAATCTGTTCCAAAGCCATATCATGTATCGTTTGCATTTTTCGGATTTCACGCAGTTCAAGATTCAACAGTTGGATATCTTTGCTAGTAAGATTCAAAATTTCATCCATCAATACAGAATAATTGTTCATTCTTTTCATCAACTCTATTCCCCAGCCAGTCCATGCCAGAAACCATGCCCATACTTTTTCGAAAACCGTTTTCGCTTATGTTTGTCAAAGACCAAGGGATACCTGGGGTGTGATGTGGTGTCAGGCAATGTGTCGTCCCCCTGTACCCTCTGGATAGGGATCAATTTGGCTATATAACACATCCCAGTGAGTGTAGGTGGTACCCAAGTGTAACATGAATTCCCACAGCACACATGGTATCCCCCCGTTAGCAAGAATCGGGACATGTAGTGTACTCCCTTGTGGACTTCGACCATCATCTTTATCAGCTGGTGTAAGAGGTTTGCATTCTGTTGGGTGGTAGTAACATTGGCTATTATTAATCTCTGTCCTGTGGTCAGGTTTACTGGTCTAACCACAAGCCTCCCCATCTCCCTGGTCCTGACAGGGATTTGTTTACTGTCAAATTAAAATCGGCTGGACTGGCATGGGTTATTTTCAATATTCAAATCATCTTCTCCTATTTGAAAACACCAATCAGGAGGGTAAATAGGTCCAGTTATCGGATAAACTGGTAAGGTTCCAGCTTGCCTCATTTGAGTGTCATTCAAAGGCTGGATGGTGATGTTCCCAATAGGCTTGGCAACTGATTTTTTTTTTTCGGTTCGATTCGGTTCGATTTGTTCGGATGTTTAAAATTTTCGATTCGGCTCGTTTCGACCGATTTCTGTTTCGATTCGGTTCGGTTCGGCTCGTTTTTCGTGTACATTTTTTTTTCAGAATATCGACCATTTTTCGTGTTTTCGGGTCACTTTGCTAGTTTTTTTGTATCGACTTTTCGGAAATTTCGGAAATTTTCATTTTTTCGGAACGTCTGTTCTCCTCGTTTCAAAGTGTCTACGATAATTCTGGCGATTCTATCGTGTTTTTTTTTATTAAATAAATATCCTTTTTTTCTTATGAATAATTGAATATACATTTCACAACTTTATTTAATCATATTAAAATGGTATGAAAGCCAAGAAAAAAAAATGAACAAAACGATTTAAAAAACGCTGAACTGACCCAAATGCCACAAGAAACAAGTGATACGCATTTACAAATACAAAATTTAGAGAATCAGCGATATAACCGATAATAGTTAAATATACGATTTCCAGAATTACCGAAATGGAACCGAAATCACGAATGGAACCGAAATCATGAATAGAACAAAAATAAATTTCGATTTGACACATTTCAAGTCCATTCGAAAAATCGAAAAAAATTTCGTTTTGGCTCGGAAAACTTTTTGGATCTAACGGTTTTCGGGTCCGACCCGATTCGGAAATTCGGCCGAATCCGAAAACATTCCGAAATTCCGAAACCCGAAACGCACATCCCTAGTTCCCAAAAGAAAACGTGCTCAAGTTCATGGGTAATGCGGCAAATGGGATACAAATTGTTTCTGGGTGCAATCTGCTGCACACCCAGCATGAGATCTGTCAAGACTTTTGGGCATAAGCATACTTAAACTTTATTAGCAGATGATCTCTAGGCGAGGACATGGGTCCCAAATCATGCTTCCTCCTCCCGTTGGCCTGGTTCCACAATTGGAGACTTGTCTCGTTCAATAGATGGGATATGTTTAGTCCCACAGTTGCCTCTTGGCATTTTCTGCCATCGAGTAGAACAGAAATGTACGTTGCTATGAATAATATTAGCATCAAACTGGCTCCCACTGTAAAAGTGGCCTGAAAACCCCGTTTAATAATTATTTCCATCTCCTCCCTCCTTTCAACCACAATAAAAGATAGTATAACAAAATAAATGCGGAATAATAACACAGATTCCAGGGATGGTACAATGCCAGGCAGCACCTCTCTGCAGTATAATTAAAGCAGCATATGAATCCACACACTGCTGGGAAGTGCCTCTTTGCCAAATAATTCAGCATATGAATCCGCACAATGCCAGACACCACCTTTCTGCAGTATAATGCAGCATATGAATCCGTACACTGCCGGGCAGCACCTCTCTGCAGTATAATTAATGCAGCATATGAATCCACACACTGCCGGGAACTTACATTAATGACTAACGTTATTAATTAATTGCATTAATAAGAACTCCTAAAAAACGAAAAACTAACTGATCACAAAATTAATAGATCCGAATCAATGAATCAATGTCCAGAGAGGTGCTGCTCGGCATTGTGCGGATTCATATGCTGCATTATACTACAAAAGCGGTGCTTCCCAGCAGTGTGTGGATTCATATGTTGCATTATTTAAACCGCGCAGAGAGGCGCTTCCCAGCAGTGTGTGGATTCATATGCTGCATTAATTATACTGCAGAGAGGTGCTTCCCAGCAGTGTGTGGATTCATATGCTGCATTAATTATACTGCAGAGAGGCACTTCCCAGCAGTGTGGGGATTCATATGCTGCATTAATTATACCGCGCAGAGAGGCGCTTCCCAGCAGTGTGTGGATTCATATGCTGCATTAATTATACCGCGCAGAGAGGCGCTTCCCAGCAGTGTGTGGATTCATATGCTGCATTAATTATACTGCAGAGAGGCGCTTCCCAGCAGTGTGCGGATTCATATGCGGCATTAATTATACTGCAGAGAGGCGCTTCCCAGCAGTGTGCGGATTCATATGCTGCATTAATTATACTGCAGAGAGGCGCTTCCCAGCAGTGTGTGGATTCATATGCTGCATTAATTATACTGCAGAGAGGTGCTTCCCAGCAGTGTGTGGATTCATATGCTGCATTAATTATACCGCGCAGAGAGGCGCTTCCCAGCAGTGTGTGGATTCATATGCTGCATTACTTATACTGCAGAGAGGCGCTTCCCAGCAGTGTGTGGATTCATATGCTGCATTACTTATACTGCAGAGAGGCGCTTCCCAGCAGTGTGTGGATTCATATGCTACATTAATTATACCGCGCAGAGAGGCGCTTCCCAGCAGTGTGCGGATTCATATGCTGCATTAGGCTAGGGTCAGACGAACGCAGCTTTAACGTGCGTTTAGCCGCACAAAATCACGGCCGTGCTAGCAGCAAATGACGTCCAATGCCGGGGAACACACGAAGTACGGCCGCACGAAAGTTCGTCCGCGCAACGCAAGTGGCAAACGAACGCATTTTTTCGAGAACGTCAAACCGCTACTACTGACGTACAGAGTGCGCTGCGGCCGCATAGCGGCGTGTGTGTGTGATTGGGAGACATCAGACGCTGCTAATGTCCGGCCAACATAACGTCCAGACACAAAAAGTGTTTTATTGATGATCCGTACAAAATCACGGACGAAAAGGCGCATCGTATGACCGCTACCGCGTATTCCGTGAAAAAATATGTCCGTTCGTTCGACCGCACTTTTCCACGGTCGACGCGAAAAATGCGTTCGTCTGACCCTAGCCTTAATTATACTGCAGAGAGGCGCTTCCCAGCAGTGTGTGGATTCGTATGCTGCATTAATTATACCGCAGAGAGGTGCTTCCCAGCAGTGTGTGGATTCATATGCTGCATTAATTATACCGCAGAGAGGCGCTTCCAAGCAGTGTGTGGATTCATATGCTGCTACATTAATTATACTGCAGAGAGGTGCTTCCCAGCAGTGTGTGTATTCATATGCTGCATTAATTATACCACAGAGAGGAGCTTCCCAGCAGTGTTTGGATTCATATGCTGCATTAATTATACCGCAGAGAGGTGCTTCCCAGCAGTGTGTGGATTCATATGCTGCATTAATTATACTGCAGAGAGGAGCTTCCCAGCAGTGTGAGGATTCATATGCTGCATTAATTATACTGCAGAGAGGCGCTTCCCAGCAGTGTGTGGATTCATATGCTGCATTAATTATACTGCAGAGAGGCGCTTCCCAGCAGTGTGTGGATTCATATGCTGCATTAATTATACCGCAGAGAGGCGCTTCCAAGCAGTGTGTGGGTTCATATGCTGCTACATTAATTATACCGCAGAGAGGCGCTTCCCAGCAGTGTGTGGATTCATATGCTGCATTAATTATACCGCAGAGAGGTGCTTCCCAGCAGTGTGTGGATTCATACGCTGCATTAATTATACTGCAGAGAGGTGCTGCCCAGCAGTGTGTGGATTCATATGCTGCATTAATTATACTGCAGAGAGGTGCTTCCCAGCAGTGTGTGGATTCATATGCTGCATTAATTATACTGCAGAGAGGCGCTTCCCAGCAGTGTGTGGATTCATATGCTGCATTAATTATACCGCAGAGAGGCGCTTCCCAGCAGTGTGTGGATTCATATGCTGCATTAATTATACCGCAGAGAGGAGCTTCCCAGCAGTGTGTGGATTCATATGCTGCATTAATTATACCGCAGAGAGGCGCTTCCAAGCAGTGTGTGGATTCATATGCTGCTACATTAATTATACTGCAGAGAGGCGCTTCCCAGCAGTGTGTGGATTCATATGCTGCATTAATTATACTGCAGAGAGGTGCTGCCCAGCAGTGTGTGGATTCATATGCTGCATTAATTATACTGCAGAGAGGTGCTGCCCAGCAGTGTGTGGATTCATATGCTGCATTAATTATACTGCAGAGAGGCGCTTCCCAGCAGTGTGTGGATTCATATGCTGCATTAATTATACTACAGAGAGGTGCTTCCCAGCAGTGTGTGGATTCATATGCTGCATTAATTATACTGCAGAGAGGTGCTTCCCAGCATTGTGTGGATTCATATGCTGCATTAATTATACTGCAGAGAGGCGCTTCCCAGCAGTGTGTGGATTCATATGCTGTATTAATTTTATATCAAGTCAGGAGGCTTCATATTTTGCAATCTCTTCTCTTTACTAAATCATAGCAGCAAAGAGAGTTTTACATAGCAACAGTAAAAACCAATAAACAAATAGCATTCCCACAAGAGAGCAGTAAGTCCCTCCCACAGCCCCTTCTCTTTGCTGCTGACGACCAGGTGAGTAGGCTTGTGCACCGATTTTTTTTTTCGGTTCGATTCGATTCGTTCGGATGTTTAAACTTTTCGATTCGGCTCGTTTCGGCCGATTTCTGTTTCGATTCGGTTCGGCTCGACTCGTTTTTTGTGTACTTTTTTTCGGAATATCGACCACTTTTCGTATTTTCGTGTCACTTTGCTCGTTTTTTGTATCGACTTTCGTGATTTCGGGACTTTTCGTTTTTCGGACCGTCTGTTCTCCTCGTTTCAAAGCTGTCTAACTCTATTCGTTTTGATGTAAACTACTATGGTTTACTTTTTTATACTTTATATATTTCTTTATAATAAATTTTTGGTTTGGTTTTCGGATCCGATAATTCATTCTGTCGATACGATAATTCTGGCGATTCTATCGTGTTTTTTTTTAATTAAATAAAGATCCTTTTTTTCTTATGAATATACATTTCACAACTTTATTTAATCACATTAAAAAATGGTATGAAAGCCAAGGAACAAAAAAAAATGAACAAAACGATTTTAAAACGCTAAACTGACCTGAATGGTCTGACTTTAAAAATAAAAAACAGAACAAAAAGGTTTTAAAACAGAAAAATAGTTGATCAAAATGATCTGAAACGAAAAAAAAAAAAAAGATTTAAAACAGACAAAAAAAATAATTAACCCTTTCGCTGCTGAGGCATTTCACGACTTCCCTTCACGCCTGTGTGCGGCACTGCGGTCTGCTGCTGAGCTAATTTTTAACAGTTTCGCTCCTCTTGTTTAAACGCGTTTTTTTGAAGCCTTATTTTATAATATGACCCAGACATGTTATATATCGTTCTTTCCGGCAGACTCGGCAGATGATTCATAATATATCATTATCATATGTATGCGTCATGTTCTGTCTGTATATTATAACAAAAAATGCAATAAAATTAGAATTTTCAATGTTTGTTTTACAAGGTGTAAAGTATTTTTTTCACATTTTAACATGCGAGTGTTTGCGGTTATATTTTATGAGTTGCGTTTGTTAAAAAAAATTGAAAACGGGACTTGTAATTTTCACCCACAAAAATATAACACTATTTTTACCAAACGCACCCCATACAAAAATCCTTAGTGCAGCATCATTGTTCACATTATAATTGAAATGGGAGCAATATTGCTGCATTAACAAAACAAAACAAAAAACCTGTTTATTTTTTTTATATTTTAATTTTTTATAATTTTTAACATTGTCATGTTTGGTATTGTTGGAAAGGCCATGCTCTGGTCGATCCAAAGATACCAAACATTAACCAACTGATAGCTGCCGCGGATCGGGAGATAGGGGCTTCATTGGAACCCCCTATCTCCACCATTGGTCGCAGTTAGGGGTTAACTCCAGAACTGACGTCATTGTGACGAGGTCTTGGGACTGTCGGCAGCTGCCGTTCCCCCACGCTGTTGTCTTCCTGCAAAGACGTGACCATGTTGGTGGGCAGCGTCTTAGCGGGCAGCGGTGGGAGAGAGAGAGCTCATAGCTGAGAGGAGGTGTTGCGTGAAGCTGCAAACAAGGGACATATAAACTAGACTGGGCGTCGTGGACTAAATTTTTTTTAAAAAGGCATCAGTCAAGCGGCCCTGGCCTTCACCACTATTCCTATGATCATTCGCAGCCTCAGAAGCACTTGTGTCAGCACTTGGTAATCTACCAGTGCCTGGAAAGGTGTTACACAAGTGTCGCTTTAGAGTGTCCAAGTTTTTTCATCCTGTGCTCCCTCTGTGCAGGCAGGATGAGCTCTGCAACTTTACCCTTGTATCGTGGATCAAGAAGGGTTGCCAACCAGTAATGATCCCTCTCCTTGATAGCACGAATCCTGGGGTTCTTTATGTAAGGATCCTGATCCATGCAGGGCAGCACCCTTCCAAATCCTGCACTTCGTGTCATTCCTGTTTCCAGCGCTGTGTTCCAGCAGCTAAATAGTTAATGCACCAAAACACACACTCCAGGTCATCTGACCTCTCTGTTAATAAAAGTGCCACACCCCTTCTGTTCCCGGCTTAAACATTAGTTGTATCTGCTCTCAGCAAGAGAGAACCTATGTTGTGGCTTTCCTGTGGTTTCCTGAAAACCAAACCCTGCCGTGCTACCAACCCTTCCGTGTGTGTTTCCAGACCCTCCGGTATCCTGTGTATGCAAGGCCCTGCTGTCCCAGTCTGTTTCCTGATTTCCCCTACATCAAGTTTATTTGTTTTTGCTGCCTCCAGCAGCAACCTCGCCCCTTCACCGCAGACCCCTTGTTTTGGCATCACCGCATCCCGGGCTCAGAATCCTGCATTTTCTGTACCACCCTGGTACAGTACCTGACAGAATGTTTAAGCCCAATGCTGAACCCGCGGTGATTCATTTCGTGGTGGAGCTGGTAAAGAAAACCCTGCAAGAAATGTTTGCACACCTGACTGAATTCATGAAGGAGCTGCTACAGTCTATGTGGGGCTCATCAGACAAGGTGTGCACTCCTGCAAGAAAAGCCTATGGACCGCTATCACCACAGGAACGTGCCAGGAGACAAGCTGAAGGTTTGTGCCTGTACTGTGCCGCTCCAACCAGCTGTCCCATAAGGCCAACCAAGCACCCAGCCCCGGTACACAAACCTGCACCGGTGTCCAAGTCTGCCCTGGTGAGACCTCCGGTACCTAGGCCTGCCCCGGTACCAAGACCAGCACCTGCTGCTCCCAAACCGGGTCCTGGAAAACCCGCAGCTCCCAAACCGGCTCCTGGAAAAGCCGCTGCTCCCAAGCCGGCACCCAGAAGAACCCCGGTACCAAAGCTGTCACCTCTGCCTAAACTGGCTCCTAGAAAGCCTGCGGTACCCACACCTGCCCCCAGGAGAACCCTGGTAGCAAGGCTGTCACCCCTACCCAAGCCGGCTCCTAGAAAAACCCTGGTGCATGAATATGTTGCCATGGAGACTGAAAATACTGTGCCAGCAGAACCTGATCCCATGGACTTTCAGCCACCTCTAACCAGCATGGAGCCAGCTTATGGTGCTGTTGATTCATCCACAGGATTTCCAGCACTTGTTGCAACTGTTACAGACCTTGTAGCCCAGGTTGGTACTTATACTGAAGTTATGCGGAAACTCCGGTGCAACCATGAAATCTTGCAGTCACAGTTGCAGGAGATCCAGACCTCTGCCCAAGTACCGCTGCCAGAGAACAACACTGGTATCCTCAACCCACAGCCCTTGGTGGGTGAACCCCAAACTTCGGTAATGGACAAACACGCGGTGAATATAGAATGTGAAACATCACCTGGTCAAAAAGGGATATACCTGTGCACCTTTACCTCTGTACCGGCTGCCAGTCCAAACACTTACCAGTATGAATCCATTGCTTTCAGGAGGACCCCAGGAGTGACCAAGATGGACTCTCCTATCCCCCACAGCCCCTGGATTAAGACCTCATGTTCCTTGGCACCCCATCCGTCTCCAGTTGTCACTTCTCCCAGATGTTTGTTTTCTGATGTGGACTCCATTCCGGAGTTTCAAAGGCTGTGTCTTACCCATGTTCCTGGTGATACTGAGTCACAGACTGTCCTAAGCAATCAAGAATCATCTGGGGAAGAAAGATCAAGTTCGCTGGTATACCTGGCACAGAACCAGAAAACCACCAAACCTAAATCAAGGAGACGGCAAAGGAAGACCCGTGCCCAAGCTGGCAGTGCCAATTCTTGAGCGCCCAGAGGTCACTCCTTAAAAGGGGGATTATGTAAGGATCCTGATCCATGCAGGGCAGCACCCTTCCAAATCCTGCACTTCGTGTCATTCCTGTTTCCAGCGCTGTGTTCCAGCAGCTAAATAGTTAATGCACCAAAACACACTCCAGGTCATCTGACCTCTCTGTTAATAAAAGTGCCACACCCCTTCTGTTCCCGGCTTAAACATTAGTTGTATCTGCTCTCAGCAAGAGAGAACCTATGTTGTGGCTTTCCTGTGGTTTCCTGAAAACCAAACCCTGCCGTGCTACCAACCCTACCGTGTGTGTTTCCAGACCCTCCGGTATCCTGTGTATGCAAGGCCCTGCTGTCCCAGTCTGTTTCCTGATTTCCCCTACATCAAGTTTATTTGTTTTTGCTGCCTCCAGCAGCAACCTCGCCCCTTCACCGCAGACCCCTTGTTTTGGCATCACCGCATCCCGGGCTCAGAATCCTGCATTTTCTGTACCACCCTGGTACAGTACCTGACACTTTAGCAGGCTTTGCATTATTAGGGAGCCCATGCAGCGTAGGTTGGAGGTGGCATTAGCTTCCGAGTCTTCCTGGTCAATGAGGATGACCGTATCATGCACTTCCTCCTCCCAGCCACACACTAGCCCTTCTGTTTCTGGGCACACGAAACCCTCTCTTGAGGAATCCGCACCTTCAATGCCCCCACTACTTAAATATTCCTCCTCTTCCTCCTCCTCCTGTCTGATCTGAGTAGGACCCGCTGGAATGCTGTCTGCGGAAAGACTGGGGCCTTGAGAGCTAGGGAAGGCCTCCTCTTCCTCTCGCTGCTCTGCCTCTAGAGCCACATCTATAATTCCACGCAGAGTGTGCTCCAGCAGGAACACTAAAGGAATTGTGTCACTGATGCATGCACTGTCCCTGCTCACCATCCTCATTGCCTCCTCAAATGGTGACAGTACATTGTCACATCCTTGATCATCAGCCAATGCGGGGGGGGGAACAAGTTGACATGAACCTGTCCTTGTGCCATACTCACACAGGTACTCGTTGATGGCCCTCTGCTGCTTGTGCAAACGCTGCAGCATTGCTAATGTCGAGTTCCACCTGGTGGGCATGTCACAGATCAGACGGTTTGTGGGAAGGTGGAATTCTCTTTGAATTTCTGCCAGGCGAACGCTTGCTGGGAATGACCATCTGAAGTGGCTGCAGACTTTTCTGGCCTGGCTGAGAAGCTCTGCCAGCCCTGGGTACTTGGTTAGGAAACGCTGTACCACTAGATTTAGGACGTGTGCTAGGCATGGTACATGCGTCAATTTACCCTTGCGTAGGGCGGAGAGAAGGTTGCTGCAATTATCGCAGACGATCATTCCCAGCTGAAGCTGGCGTGGTGTTAACCATCTCTGCACCTGGCCCTGCAGAGCTGACAGAATTTCTGGCCCGGTGTGGCTCCTGTCCCCTAAACAAACCAGCTCAAGCACAATATGACTTCTTTTTGCTTGAGCCATTGCGTAGACCCTGTCAGGCGTCAGTTTAACTGCCACTTCGCCAGAGACAGAGAAGAAGGAGGAGGAGGAGGAAGAGGGAGAGGTGGTGGTGGAGCAGACAGACCTCATACAAGCAGCTTTCTGGAGGCGTGGTGGATGAACAAGCTCCAGCACAGAGCCCTGTCTTGGATCCCTCCCAGCTGCAATCAGAGTTACCCAGTGTGCCGTGAAGGAAATGTAACGACCCTGTCCATGCTTGCTGGACCACGTGTCTAAAGTCACATGCACCTTGTTGTTGACTGCCTTTCCCAATGACTGGATAACATTGTCTTCCACGTGCTGGTATAGTGCTGGAATAGCCTTGCGTGAAAAGTAATGGCGTTTTGGAACCTGCCACTGTGGTACAGCACATTCAGCAAATTCACGGAAGGGAGCAGAGTCCACCAGCTGGAAAGGCAGCAGCTGCAATGCCAGTAATTTTGCTAAGCTGGCATTTAGACGCTGTGCTTGGGGATGGTGACAAGACACAGTTTACAATTCCCAGAAACCTCCTATAAATCAGTGAGACCCCCTGATGGGTGCCAGTGACAAGACACAAACTACGATTCGCAGAAATCTGCTACAAGTCAGTGAGACCCCCTGATAGGACCCCCTGATAGCAGGCAACAGTGACAAGACACAGATTACAATTCGCAGAAACCTCCTAAAATGCAGTGAGACCCCTTGATGGGTCGCAGTGAAACCTCCTATAAATCAGTGAGACCCTTTGATGGGTGACAGTGAAACCTCTTAAAAATCAGTGAGACCCTTTGATGGGTGGCAGTGAAACCTCCTATAAATCAGTGAGACCCTTTGATGGGTGGCAGTGAAACCTCCTATAAATCAGTGAGACCCTTTGATGGGTGGCAGTGAAACCTCCTATAAATCAGTGAGACCCTTTGATGGGTGGCAGTGAAACCTCCTATAAATCAGTGAGACCCTTTGATGGGTGGCAGTGAAACCTCCTATAAATCAGTGAGACTCTTTGATGGGTGACAGTGAGAAGAAACAGATTACAATTCGCAGAAACCTCCTAAAATGCACTGTGACCCCCTGATGGGTGGCAGTGAGAAGACACAAATTCCAAATCTCAGAAACCTCTTATAAATCAGTAAGAACCCTTGATGGGTGGCAGTGAAACCTCCTATAAATCAGTGAAACCCCTTGATGGGTGGCAGTGAAACCTCTTATAAATCAGTGAGACCCCCTGATGGGTGGCAGCCAGTGAGAACATACGGATTATAACAATTCCCAAATATTTTGTAGAAATTAGTGACCCCAAAAATACTGCGTGGTACTGGCTGTGTGACAAGACACAGATCACTTCAATTCACAAATGTTTTAAAGAAATTAGTGAGCCCCAAAATACTGAGTGGTACTGGCTGTGTGACAAGACACAGAAGATCACCTCAATTCACAAATGTTTTAAAGAAATTAGTGAGCCCCAAAATACTGTGTGGTACTGGCTGTGTGACAAGACACAGAAGATCACCTCAATTCACAAATGTTTTAAAGAAATTAGTGACCCCAAAAAAACTTGCTGGCTGTGTGACAAGACACAGAAGATCACCTCAATTCACAAATGTTTTAAATAAATTAGTGAGCCCCAAAAACACTTGCTGGCTGTGTGACAAGACACAGAAGATCACCTCAATTCACAAATGTTTTAAAGAAATTAGTGAGCCCCAAAATACTGAGTGGTACTGGCTGTGTGACAAGAAACAGAAGATCACCTCAATTCACAAATGTTTTAAAGAAATTTGTGAGCCCCAAAATACTGCGTGGTACTGGCTGTGTGACAAGAAACAGAAGATCACCTCAATTCACAAATATTTTAAAGAAATTAGTTAGCCCAAAAATACTGCGTGGTACTGGCTGTGTGACAAGACACAGAAGATCACCTCAATTCACAAATGTTTTAAAGAAATTAGTGAGCCCCAAAAATACTTGCTGGCTGTGTGACAAGACACAGAAGATCACCTCAATTCACAAATGTTTTAAAGAAATTAGTAAGCCCCAAAATACTGCGTGGTACTGGCTGTGTGACAAGACACAGATCACCTCAATTCACAAATGTTTTTAAGAAATTAGTGAGCCCCAAAAAAACTTGCTGGCACAGTGACAAGACACAGAAGATCACCTCAATTCACAAATGTTTTAAAGAAAGTTGTAAACCCCAAAAAAACTTGCTGGCACAGTGACAAGACACACATATCAATTCCCTGATTTTTTGTAGAAATTAGACCCCCCCAGTAGCATGGCAGACCGGCAGTAACAACACACAACAATCTCCTCTGAAATTTCCTCTGAAATGCGTGCAGAATCGGCGCGTGGAATCGTTATATAGTGTGCTGCGGGACTTAGCTCTGTGAGCCCATGATTGGGCAAAATTTGCACAATCAGGACTCTGAGCCGTGATTGGCATACTGTTGAACCTGTCTTGCATCAGACCTGTGGTCAGGTGCAAGGCTGTAGCCAATTACAAGCTTCAGGCCAGTGGGAAAATGCATTGTGGGCCATTGTGATGCATTGTGGACTCGAACATGCTTCGAACACCCGGAAATGTTCAGAGTTTGCGATCTACCTGAACAGGCTAAGTTCGGGCCGAACTCCGAACTGTCCGAACCTGAACCGATCATAACTAGTGTTGAATGAATGGACACGTATACATGGTGCACGTCGGTCTATGGCTGCTGCTATTACTTGTAAACAGGAAAAATCTGAATCAGTAACTGCTTTTGTACGACGGTTTAAAAAGAATTGGCTGGAGGAGGCAGGAATGTCTTTGGATGGTGATTGTGGTATGATGTATACTCAAACCCTTGTTAACGGTTTGTGGCCAGATGTGATGAGAGTGGTTAAGCAGACTATTGATTTGTGGCCCACCCAATCTCCAGCAGAGATTGAGAAAACTTTATTGGTAAAAGACGCTGCTGGAGGTTTTGATCGGACCTCAAGAGAGGCAGGTACAAAACGTATGCTACAGGCTTTTCAGGGAAACTACCGTGGAGACAGAGGCAGGGGTAGAGGGAAAAGAATTGTAAGAAGAGGTAACCAGAATTCCAGAAATTAGACATTTTTAAGTGTAATGCCTTAGGCCATTAGCGTGTTAATGGTCCTCAGAACCCCAGTAACCAGAATGATGACCCAAATGCTAACAATTCGGAATTCCGTGCTCAAGGTGTTTCCCACAGACATAACATTGACTGGCAGAATCAGCAGTGCTAGGGCTGCCCAGAGGCTCACTCCCTCTCCCTTGTCCAGGTTACAGCCAATCCCCACCAGCTGCCCCTAATTACATTGACTATTGAGGGACAGGTGACTCCTTTCTTGATTGACACAGGGGCCACAACATCAACATTGACTGATGACTGGTGTAAATGGCCTCTTGGACAGGCTGAGCAGCCTTCCATGGGAATTAATGGAGTTCTCACTGAAACCCTCAAGACTGTACCTTTGACTGTAACTGACGCTGCTGGCAAATTCCTTGCTTGCTGTCCTTTCTATGTCATTCCATCCTGTCCTGTAAACCTGCTGGGTCGTGATCTACTAACTGTAATACAGATTTCCATTTCTTGTACCTCTGACGGATCCCTCGATGTTTCCTCCCCTCTTTTTCCGGTTTCCCCTGCTCCTGAGCATCACCCCTCTTCTCTCCACTGTCCAAGCATCCCAGCCATTCCTGGTGTTCCTCACTATCTGTGGGCTCGAGATGAGTATGATGTAGGGTCTATAGATTGCACCCCATTTGCCATCACCCTTCTCCCTGGTACGCGCCCAGTGTTCCAGAAACAATACCCCTTGTCTCCTGCAAAGGTAGCAGGCATCAGAGATTTTATTAAACAGTTTTTGGCCAAGGGCATGTTGCGCCACATTGTCTCACCGTACGACACACCCATAAACCCTGTCCCCAAAAGGTGAGGGTTACCATTTCACACAGGATTTCCACTTGCTGAATAAGGTTGTGGTACCGCTGTCCCCCATTGTCCCTGATATCCCCTCTATTCTCACTGCTATCCCATCCACAGCCTCCCATTTCTCTGCTGATTTAAAGAATGCTTTCTTTTCCATTCCTGTGGACCCAGATATGTAGCCTCTATTGGCCTTCACTTTTGAAGGGGTTCAATATAGCTGGACACGCTTACCCCAAGGGTATATTGAATCACCTGCAGTGTACTCAAGGGTACTCCGTGAGACTCTTAATGGATTTACACCGCCCTCTGGTTCAGTCCTATTGCAGTATGTGGATGACCTACTCATTTGCAGCCCCGATTTGTTTGCATGTCAAACAGACACTATTGCTCTGCTGTGCTATCTCACTGTCGAAGGACACAAGGTTTCCTCCTCCAAACTGCAATTCTGCTGCTCCAAAGTTGACTACCTGGGATTTGTGCTCACCCAAGGTTCTCGTGTGCTGTCTCCCACACGTGTACAAAGCCTGCTTGCATTGGCCCACCCAGCCAATAAAAAACTGACAGGATGTCCTTCCTTGGCATGATCAATTTTTGTCGTCACTGGCTACCAGACTGCTCGTTCTATGAAAACATTCTCCGCCCTGCCACAAAAAGGACGCTCCTATTGCTATTGAATGGACTCCTCAAATGACAAATGCTTTTAAGACTTTAAAGACTTTGTTGGCATCCGCACCTGCTTTAGGTTTGCCCAATTACTCTGTTCCCTTTCACCTGTATTGTAGAGAAGATTGTAAAACCATGGCTGCTGTATTGGCCCAAGTGCATGGAGGATCCCTTCGTCCCACTGCATTTATATCCAAGGTGATGCCTCTGGTGGTCCAAGGAATGCCCCCATGTCTAAGATCACTAGCTGCCAGTGCTATACGGCAGTCAAAGCTTTCCAGTCCATCACACTCAGCCACCCTACAGTCCTGCACACTCCTCACCATGTTCTCCAAGTCCTTCACAATCTCACCACTCAACACTGTACTGCTCAGCGTCTATCAGACTATGAAACTATCCTCACGTCTACGTCTGAGCTCACTATCAAATACTCGTCTTCTACTTCTGGTCCTTCTGCTGTACTTAATGCATTACTGCGTTTGAAACCAGACACTGATGAGACTGTTCACCAGGAACATGAATGTTTACCATTGATTCATGCTACCACATCCCCCCGCCTTGACCTGTCCTCAACTCCACTGACAGGCCCAAATGTAAGACACATATTTGTTGATGGCTCTTGCAGCCGACCCTCTGACAGCAACTATCTGACAGGCTATGCCGTTGTTGAACTACCTTCCACTGTCCATGCTGCTGCTCCTATACCCCAAACATCTGCCCAGTCCGCTGACTTGACAGCTTTAACTGTTGCATGCAAATTGTTTGCTAACCAAGAAGTCACTATCTATACTGACTCCAGTTGGTGTCGTCCATGATTTTGGTGCTTTGTGGCACCGTAGAGGTTTTGTTTCTGCTGAAGGTAAACCAATAGCACACTCATTGTTGATTGATAGGCTCTTAGCGGTCATACTACTACTACCTACCAGGATAGCAGTTGTGAAGTGTAAGGGACATGATTCAGGTGACTCGTTTATCGCTAAGGGCAATAATTTGGCTGATATCACATCCAAACATACTGCAGCACAAGCCCCCTCTACTGTGACCCCTGCCCCCTTGTCTCCTCCTCCATTACTACAAACTTCTTTTCTGCTTCTTTACTACCTCCTACATCTCTCTTGCTGAAACTAGAATCCACTGCTACCCCTGCTGACCTCTCTTTCTGGACATCTAAATGGTTTAAAAAAGGATTCCTCTGGAATCTTTTCCAAAGGAGGGATTGTGGGCTTGCCGAAAGCAGCTGCGCCCATTTTTATTTTTTCTTTCCATGGTGTAGGCCATCAATCAGTAAAGAAAACCTTAAAAGCCATATTGATGTATTTTACAGTACAGAATCTCACAGATATGGTCAAAGCACAGCTATCCCGGTGCCTAATCTGTGCACGCAATAATGTCCGAGGTCCTAAAGTTACCACACAGCACTTGCCTCCCCCCTCCAGCCCATTCCAAGAATTACAAAATCGATTTCACACATATGCCCATGGCCAGAGGAGGGTTGAAATACCTACCAGTGATAGTAGATAAATTTAGCAAATGGCCAGAAGCCTTTCCCACCACCAGAGAAAATGCTAGAACTGTGGCCAACATTTTGTGCAAGGAAATATTCCCTAGATATGGATCCCCAGTATCCATTGATTCAGATCAAGGCCCAGCTTTCATCTCTAATGGCCATACAATGGAAATTTTAAATGCCTTACCATCCTCAGAGCTCTGGTATAGTAGAAAGGATGAACCGCACAATTAAAGATAAGATCAGGAAAGCTACTGAAGGGACCTTCCGTAGTTGGCCTGATTTTCTGCCAGCTATTCTTGCAGAAATCCGTATGACTCCTAATAATAAACATAATTTATCCCCATTTGAGATTTTAATGGGACGCGCTTTTCCAACTCCATGGGTTTGCCAGGGACCACAGATTATGCTCCCTGGTGACTTTCAGGAATTACAGGAGACATATGTAACCCAGTTGATTAAAACTCTGAACAGTACCTACGGTGAGGTGTCTTGTTATTATTATTATTATTATTATTTATTTATAAAGCGCCAGCATATTCCGCAGCGCTGTACAATAAGCACAGTACAGACAGGGTTACAATACATTGAACAACATTTGACAAACAGTACAGGAGGAGATGAGGGCCCTATTCCCGTAGGAACTCACAATCTAGGAGGGTTGGGGTTGGAAACAGGAGGAGAGGACTGTAAGGTGAGAGTGATTGATGGTTGCGTCAGTGAGTTGGGTGGTAGGCTTCCCTAAATTGGAATGTTTTCAGGGAGCGTTTGAAGGAAGAGAAGTTAGGGGAAAGTCTGACAGTACGAGGGAGAGCGTTCCAGAGAGTGGGGGCTGCACATGAGAAATCCTGCAGTCTATCATGGGAAGAGGTGATGCGGGAAGAAGCTAGGCGCAGGTCACTGTTTGACCTTAGGGAGCGGGCTGGGGTGTATTTGGTGATTAGTGAGGACAGGTAGTGGGGCGCTGAGTTAGTGAGGGTTTTGTAGGTAAGGATAAGGATTTTGAACTTAATTCTGCAGTGGATGGGGAGCCAGTGAAGGGACTCGCAGAGGGGAGCGGCAGAGACAGAGCGGCGGGTGAGGTGAATTAGCCTGGCGGAGGCGTTCAGGATGGATTGTAGGGGGGAGAGGCGGGACAGAGGGAGGCCAGATAAGAGATTATTGCAATAGTCGAGTCGGGATTTTACCAGGGCGTGTATGAGTTGTTTTGTGGTGACAGCGGTATTCTTGTTCTTTTCCTCCTCTTTCTAGTGAACCAACACACCCATTCAAGCCAGGAGATCAAGTCCTCATGAAAGCCCTGCATCGCCACAAGACGTTGGAACCCCCATATGGACCACCTACCACTGTGATTGCTGTGACCCAGACCGCTATCTTGACCAGTGATACCCCAGCTTGGATCCACGCATCTCGAGTGAAGAAGGCCCCAGCCCTGCAGGGATTCCAAGATGCCGAAGCTGATGCACAAACCTCATCATAGACATGACTGCAGAAACTGTCTAATACTGACCTCTATTGCGCTCCCTCATCATGGCCATAACCTGGACAGCCTGCTCTTGTTATTATGAAACATGCCCATGGGACTCTCATAATGCTTCCATTGCCACCAATGTTGTAGGAAAAGGGAAGTGCTCATGCCACTGTACAGAGCACTGGTGAGACCTCACTTGGAGTACTGTGTGCAGTACTGGAGACCATATCTCCAGAAGGATATAGACATCTTAGAGAGAGTTCAGAGAAGGGCTACTAAAATGGTGTACGGCTTGAAGGAGAAAAGTTACCAGGAAAGGCTTAATGATCTTAACATGTACAGCTTGGAAAAAAGACGAGACAGAGGAGATATGATAGAAACCTTTAAATACGTAAAGGGAATCCACAAGGTAGAGGAAGGGAGTATATTTAAAAGGAAACAAAATAGCAAAACAAGAGGACATAGTCTTAGATTAGAGGGGCAAAGGTTTAAAAGTAACATCAGGAAGCATTATTTTACTGAGAGGGTGGTGGATACATGGAACAGTCTTCCAGTAGAAGTGGTAGAGGCCAAAACAGTAATTGAATTTAAGCAAGCATGGGATAGGCATAAGGCTATCCTAAACAAAAGATAAATCCAGGTAAAGTATCCATGTAATTGGGCAGACTAGATGGGCCGAAAGGTTCTTATCTGCCGACATTTTTCTATGTTTCTATGTTTCCGCTACACCCCTTTCTCATGCCCGAAACTGTAGAGCCCTGTCAACCCATAATCTATACATAAAAACTGCACAGCAAGTATATGATATTGCAGGTTTGAAGAAACCATGTTGGATATGCATGGCAATGCCCCAAGGCACACGTACAGGCATTCCTTTGAAGGCATAGCTCTAAATCTCAGTGGCCTGTTTGAGAGCTCTAATTTTACCAAACTAACCTTTACACCCACTGCTAATCGTTCATGGTGCACCTTCCAACACTGTAGGCCCTCATTTCATCAATTCCTGGTATCGACCCCTAGGTGTGATCCGTATCCTGTTTAATCAGACCGGCAAGGTAAAGCCTCAAAAAGAGAAGGTGCCTGATTGTTATGTTTTGATTAATCACCACCCCCCCAACCAAGAAGGGCCAGACTGCCTCTGTGTCCTTTTTCGCTAATATGTCCACAGTTGCTTATGACAGATCAAGATGGAGTGGCCAACTTGATGAATCCAGTGTCTGCAGGCCCCATAATGTCGTAGTATCTCACGATTGTGTTCGGTTATGGCAATGGATGAATAAAACCATCCCCTCAGTGTTCGGTACACCCAAAAACATACACCTACTACTATGGATGCCTTAATACCACGGAACTTAATAGCACCCTTTATTTATACAGGGGCCAGGCATGGGAAGAGTTCACCTTTTTTAGGTCCATTAGTAATCATACTGTCACTAACAATGGTACACCGTACCCTAAGATTTGGGTACAAAACAGATATTATCTGGCCTCCTATGCCACCATCCCTCTCCAGCCCCCTTACTATTGGCTATGTGGCCATTCTGCATTTCTTTATATTCCACGTGATTATGTAGGCGAATGTGTATTGGGTATTATCGCTCCTGGCCACAGAATAAGCACTAAACTTCCTGTTCACACCAGATTCCCCAATCACCCCCGTTCCCGTAGCGCACTCACAGTAAAAAAAGTAATACTGATGAAATAGTGTTCGGTTTCATGCTGCCCACCATGGGTGTGGCCCGACTTTATTTAAAACTAAATGAATTCTCAGAATTTATTGATGAGGCTTTCAATCATTCTACTCATGCCATGAAGGCCCTCACTGAAGAACAGAGACAAATCAGAGATGCTGTTATACATAACCGCTTAGCCCTTGACTACCTGCTCACAAAAGAGGGTGGTGTTTGCGGCCTCCTTAACCTCTCCCACTGCTGTTTTCATATAGATGACAAGTCTGGTGAAATCACCCAAGAATTACAGGATCTAGAAGAAGTGCAAGCACACCTTAGAAAGGCAGATGGGTTGTTTGAAGGTTTTGATTGGACCTTTGGGCTAGGGTCTTGGATAGGATCCCTAGGAATGTCTATTTTACATGGTATTCTATATATTATTGTCATATTGCTTGCTTTGTTAGTCTGTTACAAGAGCATCCTGTTTATTATTGCTAAATGTTGCTCTACCCCACCTCCTACAATCCCTGACCCATACTCCCACCTCCTTTTTACCTATTAGTAGGGCTGCAGTACCAAAATAAAGTCTTGAGGAG
>RXON01004472.1:0-61246 GCA_009667805.1 Leptobrachium leishanense | reverse complement strand
AACGAAAATTTCCGAAATTAGGAAAAGTCGATCCAAAAAACGAGCAAAGTGACACGAAAATACGAAAAATGGTCGATATTCCGAAAACAAAATGTACACGAAAAACGAGTCGAACCGAATCGAAACAGAAATCGGTCGAAACGAGCCAAATCGAAAAGTTTAAAAATCCGAAAAATCGAATCGAATCAAACCGAAAAAAAAAATCGGTGCACAAGCCTACTCTCTCTTAACCTCCTTATTTTTATATAAACGGTATATATATATAGGGCTAAATTACAATCTTCACGTAAAAACGCACGCGCAACGCATGAATTTGTGAGTCAAGCGTTAAACGTTAACGCGCGTAAATCACCGCTGGAATTACAATCCTCGTGCATTTTTTCATTCGTCGAGCAATAACACGCGCACAAATGCTCGCGCAGTAACGTCGCACGCAGAAACTGGTGTGCGGACTGGTTTTTTCACATGATACAGCCAATCAGAATTAAGAACCACAATAGTCTCCCGTTAAGTTTTTGCGCCTGTCAAAATCAATCTGCGCATATATGCTGCGGCAATAATATATGCACACACAACTTCTTCATTTTATTGGTTTGGGTATGTGTAGAACGTGTAACTGTATTTTGCATCATTTTTTTTTGGGCTGGTTTATTTGGTTTCGGCCAGGTCGTTCAGATTTGCCGTTACCACCAGCTTTTAGGAGTCGTTAAAATTATGCGTGCAAAGACTATGCGTTAAATCCTGCACATAGATTGTAATAGCATCCGCGTACCAGCATTCATTCGCGTTTGCGCTCACAATGTTAAGTATAGGGCACGCGCAGTACAGTACGCTCGCAAAGGGTTCGCGCAGGTTCACCGTGGTAGACGATTACGCGCGTTTGTTGCGCTGACAATGTAATACGACGTTCATCGCAAAGCGTTTTATCCCCCTCGCGTTAATGTTTTTTTGCGTCGGCGCAAACGTTTGCGCAAAGATTGTAATTTAGCCCATAGTGTAGATTTAATAAGCCATATTAGTCCAGATGCCAAATTCACGAGTATAGCAGTACGTAGTGTTACTTTTTATACTGGACTAACGATACATTTAAAAGACAAGCTTTGGAGGGTATAACTCTCTTCTTCAGGTCTGGAAGCTTTACTAAGCAAAATCGTAGAATTAAACAATAAACAACATGCAGGGGTTTAGGGGCTAGGATGGATTGGGTAGGGGGTTAGGATGGATTGGGTAGGGGGTTAGGATGGGACGGGTAGTGGGTTAGGATTGGTTGTTGTAAATACTGAATAGTAGAATGGTATGGTCAAGAAAGGTAACAGAGGAGAGATCATAAAACAACACATCATGATGCTTATCTCTGTTGTTGTTATGAGCCTATGATCTCTCCTTTGTTTGTTTGCCTTCTTGACCATGCTATTAGTATTTACCACAACCCATTTTATATCCCTAACCTCATGCTCTGTTTATTGTTCAATTCTATGATTTTGCTGAATATAGCTTCCAGACCTGAAGAAGAGAGTTATTCTCTCCAAAGCTTGGGCTGTGTTACAAAGTTGGTGTTAACTTAAACAGAGCTCTTGCAAACTTAACAACTCCATAGACTAGAATAACTCGGGTAAGTTTACAAAAGCTCTGGATAAGTTAGCGTCATCTTTGTAATATTGCCCCTTGTCTTTTAAATGGGACATTAGTCCAATAAAAACAGTATCACTACATACTGCTATACTGTACTACAGGGCTCAAAATTTCCACTCGCCTACTGAAAATGCACATGCAGGCAGCACAATAAATTATTTTGTGCTGTGAATTCCGGAAGTGCCACCGTGCAGCCCCCCCCCTTCGCCAGGCTGCACGGCGCTAGGGATCAGCTGCCTAACCTGACCAAGCTCCTCTCTGTCACTGGCAGGAGGGTGGAGAGGAGCTTCCCTGCCTCCTCACTCTACATTGGGGTCTGATGACTGGGTATAAATGTATCTGGGGTCTGATGACTGGGTATACATGTATCAGGGGTCTGATGACTGGATATATATGTATCTGGGGTCTGATGACTGGGTATACATGTATCAGGGGTCTGATGACTGGATATATATGTATCTGGGGTCTGATGACTGGGTACACATGTATCAGGGGTCTGATGAATGGGTATACATGTATCAGGGGTCTGATGAATGGGTATACATGTATCTGGGGTCTGATGTCTGGGTATTAATGTTAATTTGTAACTTTATTCTAAATAAAACCTTTAACAGTGTAATTTCATAAGATAATTTAAGGGGGTGTGTTTAGGCAAAGAGATAAAGGCTGGGTAGGGGTTAGGTGGAGCAACTGGTGGCGAGTAACTCTTATGGCCTGGTTAGCAGCTTGGGACTTGAAATTTTGAGCCCTGCTGTACTGTATATATAAATTCTCTAGAGATATATACTTTTAATCTGTGCATAATCTATATATGTAGCTCCATACATACAGTATATCTATATGCCTAATTTCTGCGGTCTAGACGAGGAGGAACGCATGGGATCAAAATTCTTCTTCTATTTTTGCGGTTGGTTCCGCACACACTTTAAATTTTTATATAGATGTTCAATCATGTGTTTCCATGTTACATCACAATAAATATATTTTTCGTCATACATTTTCCATAATGTTAAGCTTAATATATATATATCTCATTAATATCAAACTTTAAAAAGTGGGCGTTGGGTTAAGTGAGGGATATTAATGGTTAATTGGGGGCTGACATCTTTGTGAGTTTCCACACAATTTTTTTTTAGTACTTGACCCCTGCCTAAATGTGTTACGTTACGTGTTTTAATACTAATAATCAGGACACAGTAAATTCATGTTTAATATTATCAAATAATTTATCACAAATGGCAAACTGTATTGTGCTTTCCACCCTGCGCTATGGCTAAATCATAAATGCCACTAATATATGTGATTTTCCATAATATCTTAAATGCTGTATTTAAATAACCAGCTCTTTATGTGTGAACATATCCTACATCAATACTTATATATTCTGTGCATATTTATTACACATACCTAATTATAAATATGTCATTTTTTAAAATTTTATTGTATCCGTGTTATTAATTATCAAATAATAGCATGAATAGTGAATGGTACCATGTTTCCTATCCTGTGACATGGCTAAATTATGAATGAAGCTAATATAAAAGTGATATTTACATTTTTAGGACTAAAATAAGGATAAAAAATATATAATGAAAAATCTAAAAAATAGTAAATAATATATTTATTTAATCAACTTATTATTAAATGTAACAAGAGAAAAAAGTGTCATCTGCGCTCGTTTCTATGTATTTCCATGTACAACAAAACACTACGAGGTTTTAGTTTGTTTCAATGGCCATTGCAACGTAAGCTCACTCGCTACTTCAAGGCATCTCTTTGTAGAGTGAGTACCTAACCAATGTACCAAAAGCCGCTCCTCTGAGCAGCTCCATGCCCCTCCTGCTGCTTTTCAGCCAAGGAGAGGCAGAAAGATGGTGGGTTTTATTTATACACGTACCAAACCCTTCCATTTGGGGTTAAAACAAAAACATGGAAAAAGGAACAGCAGCAAAACGACGAACTGGTGTTACAAGCATAATATACATACATACAGGAAAAAATGGCGTTGCGCTGTTGCAGCCGCTCCGGTGAGTATGGGCACGACGCCATTTTTTCCTGTATGTATGGTTATTACTAAATGTATCCTATGTTATTTGTGACTTTAGGGGTTACTGACATTTCGGTGCTCTCTCGTTCGCCACACTTCGGTGAGTTAAATTCGCCAACCCTGCGGGGAATTGAGCATACAGGGTCCCCGAAGGGTGGCGAAACGGCCCGCGGAATGCAACTGAAAAACCTCAGCAAAACCACCGAATGGATCCGAAAAACCACCGAATGCATCTGATAATCCGCTGAACAGACCGCCCGAATTGATCTGAAAAAACCCGCCGACCCGCCAGGCAGGCCGCCGACTGGCTGCTGGACAAAGCTGCCAAGTCAGCCGAACAGGGGTAACCCCACCAAAAACGCAATTTTTAAAACACGTTTAAAAAAATAAAAACAAGTGAATGAAAATGCCTGGAAATGATACATAATGTCCTATGAATAACAATAAAAAGGACTGTTACAGAATAAATGTAAAAAAAAAAAAAAAAATCGGAATTAAAAGTTTTGCCAAATAAATCCTGAAAAATGCCTAAAAAATTATTATAATAAAGAGGCTTTTTGCTGCAAATGAACTGCAAGGCATTTGAATGACATTTCTCTGCTGTTCGGTGTCGGTGAATAGATTAACCATTGCTTCTCTATGGGGGATTTCACTGTGTCGTACAGGCTAGGGATGTGCGTTTCGGGTTTTGGAATTTCGGAATTTTCACGAAATTTCCCCATTCGTGTTTTCGGATGCGGCCGAATGTCCGAAAATTTTTAGATCCGAAAATGTCAGATCCGAAACGTTTTCCGAGCCGAAAACGAAATATTTTCGGATTTTTCGGATGGACTTGAAATGTGTCAAACGAGGAGAACAGACGTTCCGAAAAACGAAAATTTTCGGAAAAATGAAAATTTGCCGAAAACGAAAATTTCTGAAAAACGAAAATTTTATAAAAAACGAAAATTTCCCGAAAAACGAAAATTTTCTGAAAAACGAAAAGTCGATACAAAAACGAGCAGTGACACGAAAAATACGAAAAATGGTCGATATTCCGAAAAATATACAATTCCGAAAAACGAAAATTTCCGAAATCACGAAAAGTCGATACAAAAACCGAGCACAGTGACAGGAAATACGAAAAATGGTCGATATTCCGAAAAAAAAATGTACCCGAAAAACGAGCCGAACCGAATCGAATCGAACCGAAATCGGTCGAAACGAGCCGAATCGAAAATTTTAAAATCCGAAAAATCAAACCGAATCGAACCGAAAAAAAATCGGTGCACAAGCCTAGTACAGGCACCGTATTTCGCTGGCAATTCACCAATATTTGGCGAATAGACAGCTTTTTGATTAGCCAAACGGCCAAAAAATTGCACCATATGGGGAATTTCACTGTCCGGGGCAATTTCGTGGCCAATTCGGTGCTCTATGAATAACCCTTTATACCGTGCATTTTTATTACACTAATAATTTATAAACAACTAAAAAAAAAACTGCTATAATAAATCTATAATATCAAAATTAGTATGTGCATAACTGTAATGCTTGGTGTATGGGGAGGGGGGGGCGAGGGTACGAGCCCAGGGGTGCAGTGACACTCACGGGAGGCACGGATGGTGGTAGTATATAATGTTTTTTTTCTCTACACATATAAACATAGCAAATGAACTATTGAGGAGCAAAAAGGAAATGGGTTAACTAAGATAATACATAGGACAAAACACAAGATAGGGACACAGGGGCAAGACAGAAAGAGGTCTGGACACAGAGGGACAGAACAGGCAGAACATGAACACAAAATATCACACAATTGATGCACCCAGTTGTAAAATAATTAGCTTTTAATTTCCTGTACATGAAAGATTCCCTTAGTTAACATGCCCCCTTTAGCTCAGGTTGAAATGCTTGCTTGCAATATCCCTTTGAAGCAACAGACAGGTCTACTGTTCAGATATGTCCATCCTTTCCCCCTCCCCTTTATATGACACGTGATTCTGGGCATAGGAATGTTTGTCTCTCTGGAAGTTGAAATGTAAACATACTGTATATGGTTAAGTGCAACTATGTAACTGATCCCTGACGTGGAAAATGTATCCGCGCCTTTTTAACGCCGACGTGATCTGTTTCATGTTTGGCTTGATTGGCTATTGTACCACACCCTTGTGTTCTATATTAGGCTAATGTCAGACGAACATGTGCACTCTATGTGCATTCTATGTGCGTGCACAACAGCCAGACGTTCTGACGGACGATATTGTAGACACCGCATGGTCCATTTTTTATGATGGACGTCGAAAAAAAAAAGGAAATATGAGAAACAAAATTAATATGAAAAAGAATATGAAAAGCCATTTAGTGCGTCAAGGTGCTGGACCTCGCAAATGCGCTGCGTCTAATGTCTCCTCATCATGAACACAGAAAGCTACGTGGACGTGGTGGACGTGGCTCACTCTGCGTGTCCGTGTTAGCGGTTTTATGTTCTTGCCTAACGTGTGTCCGTTTGCCACATGCATTGTGCTTGCGCAGTTCGGTGCGCACGTACTTCGTGTGTGGGTCTCTATTGATCATGATTCTATGCTACGACAGACGTTAAACTGTGCGGCAACACGGACGTGATCACTGCATTTCTCTGACGCCGGCCTTAGAGCCTGATAAAAAGAAGAATGCGGAGAGCAGTTTTACTCTGCATATTGTGTTGGTTACTTATTGCTCTCTCTCGTTGGCTAACGTTTCACTCCATTGTGGTTGCTATGTTTACATGAGGAATACAGAAGTCTTCTGGGTTGCATGTTTTGGTAAATATGAATAGGAATATTTATTTGTTTGTTTATTTAATATCAGTGACACATATACAGGGTAATTCAAAGAGAATCGAAAAGTCACCGCACGTTCGGTGACTTTTCGTTCTCTTCAATTCGGTTCATTTTGCCGATCCCATTTCAGCGACCCTGCGGTGTATTCAGCAAGCACCACAGGGTCCCCGAATTGCAGGGAAAGGCCGCCGCAAACCCGACGAAAATGAACCGCAAATCCCGGCAAATGCACGCCGAAAACCCGCAAAAACATCTGGATTAACCCGCCGAAAACACCGGAAACCCCGAGCAGGAGCCGATCACATGCAGTGAAGCCACCGGAAAAAGCCGACACCGCAGATGAATGCAGTGAATAAATTAGAAAAACAGTTTGCTTGAATGTTTGAAAAGTGAAACACTGTTTGCAAAGAAACTACTGAGCGAAAATGTCTGAAATTCACATATGATCCAATGAATGATAATAAAAAGGGCTGTTACAGAAAAAATAAGTAAACTTAAAAAAAAAAAAATCGGAATTTATTTAAAAAAATAAAAATCCCGAAAAATGCTTAAAATATAATAAAAATCTATAAATAAAGAGACTCTTTACTGCAGAATTTTATAATGAATGGTTTATTAGATACTGAATTAAACAGGAATATTTTTAACATTGAAGCCTATGGGATTCTCCTGAATAAACTTGCCGAATTAAACCACCGAATGGCAGGGCATTTCGGGAACCTTTCACTGCTGGTTTGTGTTCTCTGAATAGCCGAAGCAGTGCTTTTTTATGGGGATTTCACTGCCCTCGAACAGGCACCGAACAGGCAATGTATGTGCAGGCAATTCATCAGGATTTGGTGAATTGCCTGCTCTCTGGATAGCCGAATGGCCAAGAAAGGTAACCAAACGCTGAAAATTTTCAGCGTTCGGTTACCTTTCTCCAGCCATTACGGATCTCTTTGGATAACCCTGTAAGAGTAAAATAAAAGAAAAACAAATCACATGTAAGATATCGGCAAAATCAAACAAACACAATAAGGACATTGCATTTTTTGGTGGTCCTGGCCCTTTAAAGGAACCCTCTGTTGAAATCATAGCCCCATTTTTTATGTCTTTTAGGTCTTCTGAAATGTCGTCGTTCCTGCAGCTATCCAGTGTAATTGTATTCCTTCACAAGTTGTGTTGCATACGTTACAGAAATTGCACATCACTCTAAACTTCCGCACTTGTGGCCTGCCACCCTCCTCCTTCCTCCATCCCTTAGATGCTGTTTTGGAGATATTCTTGTGTGAAGCGGAGGAGTTTCCTCCGCCAACACAATTGCCACCTGGTACCCGGGAATTAGAATTTACACCAAAACGGCCTGGATGATGTTAGTAAACTCAGCATTCTGACATCTTCCCCTCTCACAACGGTTGCAATAGCAAGTGTCCTGAGAGAAGGCAGCCGATGGATTGGTTCTGTGCAGATACAATCCATCAATCTACGATCTTGTGTACAAACGTATGCAAGTCTTGAGCGATGCACAATTTTCACATCATGGTCAGCGCAAGTTGCATAGGTACATATGTTGCATTAAAAAAGCAGCAGGGACTTCCATATTTTGGAAGCCCTAAGCTGAAGGGGAGGAGCAGCTTTGCTTCGAGGTAGAAACGGTGAATATTTACAATGAAAAATATAGAAAAATAAATAACTGGACAGATGCTGTTTGCAGTATATGCCCATTTATTTAAGGGCATGGGGGGGGCGTTTTGGTAATGTTTTATTAGAGTGTCCCTTTACCACATATTTTATTATTTCTTTTTGACCACTCTTTTTGTTCTCATTCTGTTTATTTGCATTAATTTGTTGTTGAGTCACATGCCAATCGCTGGCCACAGGTATAAAAAAACATCACAACATTTTTTGCTTTAAAATGATAGTTTTTCTTTTCATTAAGGGGTTCACTGTGGTCTATTTTTGGTTTTATATTTACCTCTTTTCTAAAACTCACATTCGCTATCTCACCGATAGTCTTTTAGTTATTTATCTTTTTTTAACCCCTTCAGTAACAAGTAAGTTTCCTGTATACTACTGTCACGAGCCAGTTTTTTTTAAAACCACTTTTAATTATTTGTACAGTAATAAATATTAGGGTGTAACCTAAGCTCCCTCTACATCTGTGTCCTCACCCCCCTTGGCACCCTTACCCACACTACACATGACCTCTGTGCCTGTTGGAGAGGTGTGGATGTTGGTCTCTTGCCAAGGGACCGTGGACCAATGTGGCAAAGCCAATTCTCAAGGACAATGGGCATAAGTGGGCACCTAAGGGTTAATGAGGTTAAATGTATTTATATCTTGAAACTGTTTGTATTTTAGAAGTTGGTTTCAGTTAGAGATACAATGTAGACATATTGTTCTTGCTATCTGTTTAACCCTATATTAATCTGATGTTGTCTGGTTGCCAAACCTTTGCAGTGAGTACTGATTATGTTTCTCTGTCTTCTGAAGGAATTCAAATCCCCCTCGTGTAGACAATGTATTCTGTTGATTATTTTATGTTACTTCCCATATAACTGGTCCCCATTCCCAATAAGAATATATTCTTCTTCCCTGCACTAAGCTGTGTCTGGTGTTTGGGGAGCGATATATAAGGGGTTATTCAGAGAGAGACGATCTGGCCCCCGAACTGTCACCGAACAGTGAATTTCCCTGTACGGTGACATTTTGGGGCCATTCGGCTAGTCAGAGAACAGGCAGTTCACCAAATTTTGGCGAACTGCCAGCAACTACGGTGCCTGTTCGACGGCAGTGAAATCCCCCATAGAGAAGTAACGGTTAATCTATTCAGACACCAAACAGCATTGAAAAGTTGTCGAAATGCCCTGATGTTTGGTGGTTTCATTCGTCAGGCGAATCCCATAGGTTTCGATGTTAAAAATATTCCTGTTTTTAACCAATATCTAATAAACCTGTTCCTGTTATTATTTTAATCTGCAGCAAAAAGTCTCTTTATTTATAGATTTTTTTTAGGATCTTTTAGGCATTTTTTCGGTAACTTTTGTTTCAGTTTCTTCTCTTTTTAAATCGTTTTTTCTTTTTTCTGTATCAGCCCTTTTTATTATCATTCATAGGATCTTATGTGTAAATTACAGACATTTTCGTTCAGTAGTTTTTTGCAAACCGCGTTTAAATTTTGACACTTTCAATCATATATATTTTATTATTTACCCCATTCGTCCGCTTGTCAGCTTTTCCCGGCGGCTGGTCTGCACTGTGATCGGCGGCTATACGGCTTTTTTCAATGTGTTCGGCCTGGTTTTTTGCAGTGGTTCCGGTGGGTTTTCCCTGCACTTCGGGGAGCCTGCGTTGAATGCTGAATTCACCACAGGGTGGGGAATCTAGATTCCCCAAAATTCGGGGAACAAGAGAGCATCGAAATGTCGGTGACATTTTCGGTGCTCTCTGAATAACCCCCTCAGAATTATTCAGCACTCCCTAAAGGTCTGGTTGAGGGTTGTGAGAGAAGGAAAGCTGCTGTGGAGAAGGGACGGACGCTGAAAGAGGTTCGGGACTGGTCCTCAAGCCAGAGACAAGTAACCCCAGTTGCTGGTACATAGGGAATATTCCCAATGTATTCTTTTACTGTAATAACCTATTTGTCATGAGGATTCTGCCATCTACTGGCCAAAAGGAGTTACTGCAGTTCAGGTATCCGTGCAGGATCAGCTCGGGATATGTCATTCATACACATTACAAGCTGGTTTTAAAAAGTGTTAGCAGCGTGGGCATGATGCTTGAGACGCTAATACTTCAGGGGTCTGTTCTAGGGTCAATATGCAAATGAATTTTGTTTACAATAAATTAAATTCCTTTGCACTGCTCCAGTGGAATGTTACATAACATAGACTATACTTGGTATCAGGGAAACATGAAATGCCTTGGAGACCGGGTATAAATGATATTGGTAGCAAAGTGCTTAAGAATATGCCATTATTTATTGGTGCACATTTTTAATCAGTCTCACATCATTATTAATATTGCAAATAAAGGGGGTCTCCCTTTTTTCCCTCATCCTTCCTCTGTATTTGATTAAATTCTCATGATTTATCACCTGTGGAATTTCAATGATGTCATCAATGATTTTTCCTCATACTCTCTTCTATAAACACCCACAGGTGATTCCACCTAGAGCCAGTAGGGGGCACTATTAAATATGAGTGTAACCAAAGAAGATCAGTTTGGACTGCATGGTGTTCTAAAATATTACACAATATTTCTTTCTTCTATAATTTTTTTTATCCAAATCCTCTATAAACTGCAGCAGAAAAAGATTATTGTAAAACATATTTATAGAAAGAAGTATGTAGGTTGCTGATTAATAGCTGCTTGTGGGAGTGTCACTCTTTTTGTGTTGTAATATTGAATGTAATGGTTCTGGGGAAACCACCATGTTGGTATTAACCCCTTCACTGCCAAGATATTTTCCAAAAAAACATTGTCAGTAAGTAGTGTTTAATAATTTTTAATTATTTATACAGTAAGAAATAGTTGGGCACATTCCCAATGTATTTCTTACTGTAATAACATATTTGGCCAGCAGATGGTTACATCTACTGCCAAACTCAGTTACAGTTGCAGCTCGTGCTCCCTGCATCGGCTGCTGAATGTCCAATTTCAGGACATTCAGTTTGCTGATTTCACAAATTTTTAGCTCTTTTGGCAATATGCCCACAGGGTTAAAACATTGAGGGGCACCTCCTGAAGCCCAAAATCAAAAGAAATTTGTTTGCGGCAAATTAATTTCATTCGTTTTTGAGCTGCAGATCAAGATATCTCTATGGGGCACCGGAAGGGTTTAAGTGGTAGAGGGTTTTAATCTATGGTGGGGGTGAGATAATTGTTGCGACTGCATATCTTGTTCTTATTGCTCTCATTAGCTCTTTCAGAACCAACATCGATTTTTTTTTATCACAGTAATACATTGAAAAGCAATCATTAGCAATCAAAACTCCATTTGCATACATAGATAAGTATGCCCACTGTGTAGAAACAAAATTATTTATTTATTCCTCTCCAGTCACTTTTGTGTTACTATAAACAAGCAAATAACAGCCCCACACCTCATTGCTTAACACACTTTGCTGCATTACAACTAGGGATGAGCCGAACACCCCGTGTTCAGTTCGCATTTGAACTCGAACAATTTCAAAAGTTCGAGTTCGAACGCGAACACGATCCGAACTCAATGCAAGTCAGTGGGACTCAAAAGTTCGATTTTTAGAGTGCCCTGCAAGAGGGCATATATGCAAGATATTTGTCATTAAAGGTGTATGGGGGTCCGGATAGTTCCCTGGGGGACAGGAAACAAGGACAAAAAGTTTAAAAAAGTTTTTAAAGGAACAGTGAGTTTTCCGTGAAATAAAGGTTAAAAATAAAAACGAAAATATCGTGCCTAGGAGGTCCCCATAACCTGCCCGTGAAGTGGCGGATTTGTAGGATGTATAGAAACATTTAAAAACAAAAACATTACATTTCAAATGACGGTAAATGGTTTTCCTTTAATCTATTCATAAACAACTGCTTGGGGCGGCAGCCTGTATGAAAAGAAATTTTAGGACGCGCAGAACAAGTTTAGTGATTTTTTGGCTAAATTATGGTGAAACTTATGCAGGCTTTGGATGAAAGTAACAATAGGTGCTTTAAAAATGGGCCTTTAGCATCGGCAACAGTGCCGCCACACCGTAACCCCTCTGTGGTATTGTGGAAGAGTGCAGGGTTGGACCCTGCAGTCCAAAAAATTAAAATGATATAAATCTGGTAATATAGGCGTCAGTGCACCCAAATATTGTGCCTTTGGTGGCAGCAAGTGCCTTCACACCGTAACCCTTTTGTGGTATTGTGGAAGAGTGCAGTGGTTGAGGTTTTGTGAATGCAGAAGAGATCCCCGATCTATTCCATTACTTCAGAATCAGGGGATTGATAGCTGCTGATCCAGGACTGATTCATTTTTATAAATGTCAGCCGGTCTACAGAGTCGGTGGACAGACGCACTCTTTTGTCTGTGACAAAACCTCCAGCGGCACTGAACATCCTTTCAGAAAGCACGCTAGATGAAGGAAACCTAGTAGCTGCATAGCATATTGGCTAAGTTCTGGCCAGTGATGCAATCTCAACACCCAATAAGACAGTGGATCATCTGCTGGAAAGTTATCCAGGTCTGCCCTTGCCCCTAGGTACTCCTGCACCATATGGTGAAGACGCTGGCAATGGGTGCCTACATTTGACGTCCCTGGGCGGTGTGTTCTAAAAAAATTAAAAAGGCATCAGTCAAGCGGCCCCGGCCTTCACCACTATTCCTCTGATCATCCGCAGCCTCAGAAGCACCTGTGTCATCACTTGGTAACCTACCAGTGCCTGGAAAGGTGTTACACAAGTGTCGCTTCGGAGCGTCTTCAAGTTTTTTCATCCTGTGCTCCCTCTGTGCAGGCAGGATGAGCTCTGCAACTTTACCCTTGTATCGTGGATCAAGAAGGCTTGCCAAACAGTAATGATCCCTCTCCTTGATAGCACGAATCCTGGGGTCCTTTACCAGGCTTTGCAGGATAAGGGAGCCCATGCAGTGCAGGTTGGAGGTGGCATTAGCTTCCGAGTCTTCCTGGTCAATGAGGATGACCATATCGTGCACTTCCTCCTCCCAGCCATGTACTAGTCCTTGGGTTTCTGGGCACACAAAACCCTCCCTTGAGGAATCCCCACCTTCAATGCCCCACTACTTAAATATTCCTCCTCCTCATTACCCCCTGTCTGATCTGAGGAGGACCCGCAGGAATGCTGTCTGCAGAAAGACTGGGGCCTTGAGAGCTAGGAAAGGCCTCCTCTTCCTCCCGCTGCTCTGTCTCTAGAGCCGCATATATAATTCCCTGCAGAGTGTGCTCCAGCAGGAACACTAAAGGAATTGTGTCACTGATGCATGCACTGTCCCTGCTCACCATCCTCGTTGCCTCCTCAAATGGTGACAGTACAGTGCATGCATCCTTGATCATCAGCCACTGCAGGGGGAAAAAAAACAAGTAGACCTGAACCTGTCCTTGTGCCATACTCACACAGGTACTCGTTGATGGCCCTCTGCTGCTTGTGCAGACGCTGCACCTGGTGGGCATGTCACAGATCAGATGGTTTGTGGGAAGATGGAATGCTCTTTTGAATTTCTGCCAGGCGAACACTTGCTGGGAATGACTGTCTGAAGTGGCTGCAGACTTTTCTGGCCTGGCTGAGAAGCTCTGCCAGCCCTGGGTACCTGGTTAGGAAACGCTGTACCACCTGATTTAGGACGTGTGCTAGGCATGGTACATGCGTCAACTTCCCCTGGCGTAGCGCGGAGAGAAGGTTGCTGCCATTATCACAGACGACCATTCCCAGCTGAAGCTGGCGTGGTGTTATCCATCTCTGCACCTGCCTCTGCAGAGCTGACAGAATTTCTGGCCCGGTGTGGCTCCTGTCCCCTAAACAAACCAGCTCAAGCACAGTATGGCATCTTTTTGCTTGAGCCATTGCGTAGCCCCTGCAACTTAAACTCGGTTTAACTGCCACTTTGCCAGAGACAAAGAAGGAGGAGGAGTAAGAGGGAGAGGTGGTGGTGGAGCAGACAGACCTCATACAAGCAGCTTTATGGCGGCATGGTGGATGAACAAGCTCCAGCACAGAGCTCCGTCTTGGATCCTTCCCAGCTGCAATCAGAGATACCCGGTGTGCCGTGAAGGAAATGTAACGGCCCTGTCCATGCTTGCTGGACCATGTGTCTAAAGTCACATGCACCTTGCTGCTGACTGCCTTTCCCAATGACTCCATAACATTGTCTTCCACGTGCTGGTATAGTGCTGGAATGGCCTTCCATGAAAAGAAATGGCGTTTTGGAACCTGCCACTGTGGTACAACACATTCAGCAAATTCATGGAAGGAAGCAGAGTCCACCAGCTGGAAAGGCAGCAGCTGCAATGCGAGTAATTTTGCTAAGCTGGCATTTAGACGCTGTGCTTGGGGATGGTTGGGACTATATTTTTTCTTATGCTGCAGCAGCTGGGGCAACGTAATCTGACTGCTTAAATCTTCAGCTGATGGGATGCTGTCACATTGTGAGGAAGGACCTGGTACATCCATTACTGTAGCATCAACCCTGTGAGTGGAGGTTGGAGTCAATGACATGGCAGGACATATAGTGGGGGTAGAGACAGGTGAGGAGGAGGACCTACACAAAGTGTTGCGCCAACGGGATGCATGGCAGGTGGTCATATGTCACCTAAAGCATGTGGTACCCAAGCGTCCAGTGTCTTTCCCACACTTGCTCCTCTGCAGACATAGATTACAAATAGCAACGGTGCGGTCTGCTGCACATTTCTTAAAGAACTCCCAGACAGCAGACTTCCTGGATGTGTGCTTTGAGACAACAGTGCTCTGCACCTGAGCAGCTCTGACATGTGATGCCTTGGACTGGCTAGTGCTATGTTTGGTCATAGAGGACGTCGTGCCTCGTGTTTGTTGTGCTTCCTCCTCCTCACTTGACTCCTCTGTTTCGATCAGGCACCCAGGTGGAGTCAGTGACCTCATCATCATTGCCATCACCCCCTATCTCCTCGTCACTGGAGCCAACTTGGCAGTATGCTGCAGCTGCTGGGGCAACATGAGTGCCAGTTATTTGTGTGTCATCACTGGTACCCCCTTCCTCTAGGTTGATTATACTACTTCCTCAACCTCAGAGATTGAATCAGAGCACTGTAGTTGCTGCGCATCCTCAAGCAGCATGTCACTGTCATTGTAGTCAAACAATTCAGCTGACTCCTCCGTCTGTGATAGTGAGGCTACGGCAGGAGTAGCTGTGGACATAGAGGCTGCATTAGATGCTTTGGCAGCTGAGGTGGACTGTAAAGCACTAGAAGCCTGGCTGGCAGAGGACTCGGAGGATGAGGATGGCCTGGTTAGCCAATCCACCAAATCCTCTGTATGTTGCTGCTGCTTAAGACAGCCAGCACCAGTTAGAAAGGACAAGCGTGCCCCTGCAGAGGATGCACCACGTCCACGATGACCAGAGGCACAGCCTCCCGACACAGAGGCTGCTTGCCCTCTTATCTGTGTCTGGGAGCGTCTGCCTGTCCTTTTTGGTCTTTCTGACATGGTGAGTGATATATAGATTAAAGATATACAGAACTCTGATTCAAATCTGTTATAAAAATTGGAGATATGCAGAACTCTGATTCAACTCTGGTATATAGATTAAAGATTTCCAGAACTCTGGTATAACTCAGTGACCCTGATAGCTGGCAGCCAGTGACAAGACACAGATTAAAATTCCCAGAAATGTCAGGTCCCTAGCCGCCGGCACCATAAAAGAACTAAAGACAAAGTGTCTCAGCGAAATAATAACAGTGATTCTCCTACAGAACCAAGTTGTTTCAGCAACCAGGTGCTAGCCATAACATCAGGATTTCTCCACTATAAAAAAGGGCCACTCCCAAAGCAAGATGCTTCTGCATTGTTCTAGTGAACCTCTCACTAGGAAGGAGCTGTCTTCTATTTCTGCTTGCTCTAACCTGTGTTGTCTTGGTTCCCACCATACTGTTCATAGTTCCTGCTACTAGAATCCTGCTGCCCTGCATCCTGCAGAATCCACAGCCTGTTACCATACATCTTGCAAGTATCCTCCGATCCTGCTCCCCTGCAACCTACAGAATCCTCAGAGCCTGCTGTCCTGCATCCCGCAGGTTCTCCAGTTGTTGCTGCCCTGCATCCCGCAGTATCTACAGTAGTTGCTGCCCTGCATATCGCAGGATCTACAGAAGGTGCTGCCCTGCATTCTGCAGGTCCTTCAGTTGTCGCTGCCCTGCATCTCGCAGGATCTACAGAAAGTACTGCCCTGCATCCCGCAGGTCCTCCAGTTGTCGCTGCCCTATATCCTGCAAGTACCCTCTGATCCTGCTGCCCTGCATCCTACAGAATCCTCAGCCTGCTACCCTACATCCAAACCCTCAGAGCCTGCTACCCCGCATCCCGCTGAATCTGTCGCTCTACAGATCCAGGACCCCCTCGCTCTACAGATCCAGGACCCCCTCGCTCTACAGATCCAGGACTCCCTCGCTCTACAGATCCAGGACCCCCTCGCTCTACAGATCCAGGACCCCCTCGCTCTACAGATCCAGGACCCCCTCGCTCTACAGATCCAGGACCCCTCTACAGATCCAGGACCCCCTCGCTCTACAGATCCAGGACCCCTTTACAGATCCAGGACCCCCTGCATACCCAGGACCCTCTGCCTCAAAAGACTCTTCCGTTTCTATTTTCCTATTTATTTTTCTAAAAGATCTCCTTCTCTCTTCCTTTCTCCTATTTCTCTCCATATCTGGTTTAACCCTGTTCTAAGTTTAACCACTTGGATGCTGAGGACGCGCTCAGCGCGTCCTCAGCATTCCCGCTGGTATGCGGAGGACGCGCTGAGCGCGTCCTCCCATTGGGGTCAGCGTTCGGCCGGGTTCCGGCCGATCGCTGGCCCCCCCGGTGCGAGCTGACATCCTGGATGTCAGCCGCGCATCCGGGACCACAGCCGCCGGTATTAGGTGTCATCGCGGCAGCGCGATGACACCTAATTCAGGCGCCCCCCCCCCCGCATGTGCGGAGGAGGCGCCTGAAAGGGAGGGGGGGAGGTCCTTCGGACCTCTCTCCCTCCCGATCGGCGGCTCTGCGGGGGTTAACCCAGGCATCATTTGGAAGGGCACAGCCTGCCCTTCCAAATGATGCCTGGCATTAACCCCTGGGGAGCTGGATCGCGAATCGGCGCTGAAAAGCGCCGATTCGCGATCCTTTCCCGGAGCTGGCCGACATCTTGGATGTCGGCCAAGCCTCCGGGAACTCCCCCTGAGGACTGGCGTCATTGTGCGTAGCACTATGACGCCAGTCCTGGACTTAACCCTTAACTGCCACCAACGGTGGAGATAGGGAGTTCCAATGAACTCCCTATCTCCCGATCCGTGGCAGTTAGGGGTTAAATTTTGGTATGGTTGGATCGGCCAGAGCATGGCCGTTCCAACGATACCAAACATGAAAGTGAAAAATGTTGTAAAAAAAAAAAAAATGAAAAATAAAAATAAAAAAAAATGTAAAAAAAAAAATTATAAAAAAAAAAATAAACACTTTTTTTTATTATTTTTTGTTTGTTAATACAGCAATATTGTTCCCATTTCAATTATAATGTGAACAATGATGCTGTACTAACAATTTTTGTATGCGGTGCGTTTGTTAAAAATCGCGTAATTTTCCCCCAAAAAAAATGTAACGAGACTCCATCTCTAATTTTTTTAACAAGCGCACCCCATACAAAATATAACCGCAATTGCTCGCATGTTAAAATGTGAAAAAAAACACTTTACACATTGTAAATTATTGAAAATACATATTTTATTGCATTTTTTGTTATAATATACAGACATGACATAACGTATACATATAATAATGACATATTATGAATCTACCGAGTCTAACGGAAAGAACGATATATAATATGTCTGGGTCATATACTAAAATAAGCCTTAAAAACACGTTTAAACATGATGAGCAAAACCGGTAAAAATGACCTCAGCACAGGGGCGGGAAAAGCCTCAGCAGCGAAAGGGTTAATCTACTCTTTTTTTCTTTATATGTAGTAGTATAGTTTAGTGTAGTTTAGTTTTGTTACTTTTTGGTCTACCTTTCTCTCATCTTGCCTTTTTAGTTTCTTATTGCTGATTATTATTTATACAGTGTTTTCCTTTCTTATTTCCCAGCTACTTAATTGTTTATTCATATTTGTTTACTGCCTCTTATGCCTTACTCTTAATAAACCCCTTTTTGTTCATATACGTTTTTCTATTTCCCATCATTGCATATTGGGCTCACACTTGTCACCCCGGAACCAGCTCCCTTACAAGAAACATCCTAGAAGTCAGTGAGACCTCCTGATGAGTGGCAGTAACAAGATACAAATTACAATTCCCAGAAACCACCTATAAATCAGTGAGACCCCCTGATAGCTGGCAACAGTGACAAGACACAGATTACAATTCGTAGAAATCTGCTAGAAGTATGTGGGACCCCCTGATAGCTGGCAGTGAGAACACACAGATTACAACAATTCCCAGATATTTTGTAGAAATGAGACCCCCCCCAATAGCTGGTGGCAGACTGGCAGTGAGAACACACACTAACACAACAATCTCCTCTCAAACGCGTGCTGAAGTGCTGTGTGAAGCCTTATATAGTGTGCTGCGGGACTTAGCTCTGTGAGCCCATGATTGGGCAAAATTTGCCCAATCAGGACTCTGAGCCGTGATTGGCATTGTCTTGCACCTGTCTTGCACCTAAACTGTGGTCAAGTGCAAGGCTGTAGCTAATTACAAGTTTCAGGCCAGTGGAAAAGTGCATTGTGGTCCATTGTGGTGCATTGTGGGCGAACATGCTGCGAACACGCGGAAATGTTCAAAGCTCGGGAACATACAGAACTGGCGATGTTCGAATCGAACTCTGAACCGATCAAACCGAACAGCTCATCCCTTATTACAACAGCCAGGGGGCGTCCAGAATACAGGGAGAGCTGTGGGGTCATTCCAAGCATGTTCTAGCCATCAGAGCTACTCTAGCCATCAGGAATATCTCAGTGGGCTTGTTTGACCAGCCGCCTGACTGGGCCTGAGCCTCGGGCTCACCTAGCTCGGCCAGCTAGGCCTGCCTGCAACCTGTGACTTGCCTAGGTTGGACGGCTGCCTGAAGTTTGCCGAGGTCAGCCAGCCGGCAAGGCCTGCCCACAGCCTGGGGCTCTCCTAGTTCAGCCGGCCACCTGGTTCTCGCACGGGGCTGCCGACCAGTCAGCTAGGCCTGTCCGGAGCCTGCCAAGTTTGGCTTCCTGGCTATTCCTGCCCGCAGCCTGGGGCTTGCCTAGGACAGTCAGCCACCTGTGGATCACCCATGTTGGCTGGCCCGCTAGACCTTCCCGCAGACTGAGCCTCACCTAGGTTGGCCGGCCACCTGGGGATCACCAAAGTCGGCTGGACCTGCCCGCAGCCTGGGGCTCGCCTAGGTCAGCCGGCCGCCTTGGGATTGCCCAGGTAAGCCAGTTGGCTAGGCTTGCCCGCAGTCTGGGGCTCGCCTAGGTCGGACGGCCGCCTGGGGACCATTTCTTTTTTTTACTTGTCAAAAATACTTTTTAGCCTTTGATCTTTTTGTATTTTTTTTATTTTTTTAGACATTTTTGGGTTTTATTTTTAAAAGACTTTTTAATTTTGTAACAGATCTTTTTATTATTTTTAAAGGACCTTTATTATTTAGACATTTTATTGGTTTAAGCTAGGAAACTATTTTTCATTTTTATTTTCAGTTCAGATTAATTTTCCAATGCCAATTCGACTCAATTCTGCAGTTATTGGTGCAATTCGGTGGTTTTCGCCGACGCCCGATAACTGCTTCGGTGACTAAATTTTTGGCAAAACCCAGTGAACATTCACTAAATTCACTGTATTTTTGCAAAATGAAATCCCTGAAGAGCGCTGAAACACAAAGCACCGAAATTGCACACAATTTAAAATAATTAAAATATGTTTTCATTTCACTAAATGCCAAAAAATCCAAACAAAATCTTTAGCTCCAGCTCATAGAGATCTTTTTGTATTCAAAAGCATTTATTGGAGCAGTAGACAAAAACATCTCATATAAAGGAGAGGTACATAGCATGGAAAAAGGGCATACAGAGCAATTGGGAGCAGTTGTGGCAGCCCATTAAGGGATCCACCCGACTATGACTATGTAACAGTCTAAAACAGATACACATGATGCGGATAAATACGCCAAAAGGCGAACAAAGAAAGAGCATTGCCCCATAGGCGTCATGATAAACAGACCTCTCCACTATAGTTGGGAGAGAATGGAGCACAGAAGAAGAGGAGAGAGAGGAAGAGGATTAGAAGAGAGAGAGAAGGGGGGAGGCTAGAGAGGAGAAAAAGGAAGAATAGAGGAGAAAGAGAGAGAAAAAAAGGAAGGTCACATATGTTGGTGGGGGAACAAAGAAGATCGAAAAGAGAGTTAAAAGTTCAGTTGCTGATAGAGATCTTAATCCAGCCCTGCAAGTTTGCATAATTGGAGCGGCCCGGTCTGGATGTAGTCCAGGGACATTTATTTTGTCCCAGTCCAGCCCTGGGTCACTCACTGCTGTACTGGGATAAGATTCAGTGGCTATAATGAGTGTAAATCCCTGTATAGTACAGATACAAGGTGTTGCTGTAATTGCCATACACAGGCATTATGCAGCACATACAGATACAAGGTGTTGCTGTAATTGCCATACACAGGCATTATGCAGCACATACAGGTACAAGGTGTTGCTGTAATTGCCATACACAGGCATTATGCAGCACATACAGATACAAGGTGTTGCTGTAATTGCCATACACAGGCATTATGCAGCACATACAGATACAAGGTGTTGCTGTAATTGCCATACACAGGCATAAGGCTGGGGTCAGACGAGCGCAGTGTTAACATCCGTGTTGCTGCACATAAGTACGTCCGTGATAGCATACAATAGTGTTAAATGGAGCCCCACACACGAAGTACGTCCGCACAGAAGTGCGGGGGCTGACGGACTCTGCAAACGGACGCAGGTTAGGCAAGAACGTAATACTGCTAGAACGGACGTGCAGAGTGCGCCACGTCCACAGTCCGTACAAAATGCGCTCATCTGACCCTAGCCTTAAGCAGCACATACAGATACAAGGTGTTGCTGTAATTGCCATACACAGGCATTATGCAGCACATACAGATACAAGGTGTTGCTGTAATTGCCATACACAGGCATTATACAGCACATACAGATACAAGGTGTTGCTGTAATTGCCATACACAGGCATTATGCAGCACATACAGATACAAGGTGTTGCTGTAATTGCCATACACAGGCAATATGCAGCACATACAGATACAAGGTGTTGCTGTAATTGCCATACACAGGCATTATGCAGCACATACAGATACAAGGTGTTGCTGTAATTGCCACACACAGGCATTATGCAGCACATACAGATACAAGGTGTTGCTGTAATTGCCATACACAGGCATTATGCAGCACATACATATACAAGGTGTTACTGTAATTGCCATACACAGGCATTATGCAGCACATACAGATACAAGGTGTTGCTGTAATTGTCATACACAGGCATTATGCAGCACATATACAAGGTGTTACTGTAATTGCCATACACAGGCATTATGCAGCACATACAGATACAAGGCGTTGCTGTATTTGCTATACACAGGCATTATGCAGCACATACAGATATTGCATTGCTAATAATCTCATTCTGATCACTACAAACCTCCATAAGCAGGAGATCTCACTATTTTATTTTCTGTCTGCAGCACATTTACTGACACAAAGGCTATTTCTGCCTGTATGCTGATAATGTGACATTGTGCCAGATAAGGGACGCCATCTAGAGTTTAGAACCTTTCATCCCAGTAATTAGTCTGTAAAGGGTAAAGCAATACATGAAAATGTAAAAATTTGCAAAAAATTTTGTAAAGTACCTCAGAACAACAGTATCTGTAATACCCTATATGTGATTGCTAACATGCCATCCCATGTTTCAAATAAATGCTATAATAAAAAAAATCTTCAAAAAAGTGCTTGGTAGTGAAGGGGTTAAACCTGAGCGCAAATAGGTTTGGTAAATGCAAAGTGGAAAATGGCTATCGAACCTAGAAACATTAAATTGAATTATCTACAAATGTGTTTACCTCATTATTTCCATAATTATTTATACTTGGAGATGGTTTGCATTGCTATTTACATGCTCCATATAAAAACATATCCATTTGAATAAATCTCTCAATGGATGAGGAACATCCAAACTGTAAATATAATTTAAGGACTGCAAAACCAACAAGATGATGTGCAGGAAGAAATGGAGCGCTGACCTTGCCTTCCTGGTTGTCTGTCTACTTGCCTTTGTATCAGGAATGACAGTGTAAATAGGGACAGGGTAATAGACCACAAGTTTATTAGCAGGCAAACAGAGAGGGCTCTTTTCCCCCTATAGGGTTAACACAAAGCTGATGCCTGATTAGGACTGGCCTGCCCTTATAGGAGCTGTGGTTCTCTCTGAGAGGACAGTCTTGGTGCTGGGTACCGCAGGAAAGGAAGCTAAATCCTGAAGCCAAAAGGAGCATGGCCTTTCCAATGATACCAAACATGACCATGTTATAAGAAAAGAAAAAAATATTATTTTTTTTAAAAAAAAATAACGTAAAAAAATAAAAATCTGTTTTTTTTTGTTTGTTGTTGTTTTTTTAAATTAATGCAGCATTATGGTTATTTCAATTATAATGTGAATGTAACAACAACTGGGGTTTACTGGTCTCCCCTTTGTAGTCTAGACCCAAACCTGTTACAGCGTCCGTCCCTGTAATGAGCACCGCAGTGCTCACACAGGAGTAGCGAGATTGAGATCTTTTTGGACAGAAATACCGGCTTGATTTTTACCAAATACTCGGTATTAACAGACTTGTACTCCAAAGCCAAGGAGCACCAAAGAACAACCGATTTGCCACTAAGTTCCAAAGGTTTCAAGACCAACGGACAACTTAGAGCACCTTCAGAAACACAATGATTTACTTGACAGTCAATGAATTGTGCAGGATGCAGGGCAGTCAACAAATGTAAAGATTTAGCGTTATCTGATAAGCTCGAGCGGGTAAGAAGTACCTTACAATTATCAGAGGTGGCTGACACATGTGGGTATACAGTTGGTACAGACTAGGGATGAGCTGTTCGGTTCGATCGGTTCGGAGTTCGCATCGAACATAGCCTGTTTGCATGTTCGCGAACTACGAACATTTCCGCCTGTTCGCCGCGTGTTCGCCCACAATGCACCACAATGGACCACAATGCACTTTTCCACTGGCCTGAAGCTTGTAATTGGCTACAGTCTTGCACCTGACCACAGGTCAGGTGCAAAACAGGTTCAACACCTCAGAGGCTCAGAGTTCTGATTGGGCAAATTTTGCCCAATCATGGGCTCACAGAGCTAAGTCCTGCAGCACATTATATAAGGCTTCACACAGCGCTTCTGCACGTGTTTGAGATGAGATTTCAGAGGAGATTGTTGTTGTGTTAGTGTGTGTTCTTACTGCCAGTCTGCCACCAGCTACTGGGGGGGTCTCATCTACTGGGGGGGTCTCATCTGTTGTAATCTTTGTGTTCTCACTCCCAGCAACTATTTTGGGGGTCACTAATTTCTACAAAATATTTGGGAATTGAGGTGATCTGTGTCTTGTCACAGCCAGTGCCATGCAGTATTTTGGGCGTCAGTAACTTCTACAAAATATTTGAGAATTGAGGTGATCTGTGTCTTGTCACAGCCAGTGCCACGCAGTATTTTGGGGGTCAGTAACTTCTACAAAATATTTGAGAATTGAGGTGATCTGTGTCTTGTCACAGCCAGTGCCACGCAGTATTTTGGGCGTCAGTAATTTCTACAAAATATCTGGGAATTGAGGTGATCTGTGTCTTGTCACTGCCAGCAAGTATTTTGGGGGTCAGTAATTGCTACAAAATATTTGGGAATTGTTCTAATCTGTGTCTTGTCACTGCCACCCATCAGGGGGTCTCACTGATTTATAGCAGGTTTCTGGGATTTGTAATCGGTGTCTTCTCACTGTCAGCTATCAGGGGGTCCCACATACTTCTAGCATATTTCTGGGAATTGTAATCTGTGACTTGTCACTGTTGCCAGCTATCAGGGGGTCCTATCAGGGGGTCTCACTAACTTGTAGCAGATTTTTGCGAATTGTAATTTGTGTCTTGTCACTGCCACCCATCAGGGGGTCTCACTGATTTATAGGAGGTTTCTAAGACTTGTAACCTGTGTCTTGTCACTGCCACCCATCAGGGGGTCTCACTGACTTATAGGAGGTTTCTGGGAATTGTATCTTGTCACTGGCTGCCAGCTATCAGGGTGTCTCACTGAGTTATACAAGAGTTCTGGAAATCTTTAATCTTTATACCAGAGTTGAATCAGAGTTCTGTATATATTTAATCTATATATCACTCACTATGTCAGAAAGACCAAAAAGGACAGGCAGACACTCCCAGACACAGATAAGAGGGCAAGCAGCCTCTGTGTCGGGAGGCTGTGCCTCTGGTCGTGGTGGACGTGGTGCATTCTCTGCAGGGGCACGCTTGTCCTTTCTAACTGGTGCTGGCCGTCTTAAGCAGCAGCAAAAGAAAAATTGATCGAGTCAGCGCTTCCTTCAGCCAGTGTCTCCTTTCTTTCTGCATGTACTAGTGGATACCTTTAAAATAAACAGAACGCTACCATAGCGTAGTAATCTTGTACATAGCAAGAAATATATGTATCACGGCAGAAGAAAGTTTACACTCACATTTCTTTGTGTCTCTATCAGACACTAGATGCTCCAGACAGCCGGCGACATTAAATAGGAACACCAGATTTCCCACAGATTGCGCAGCCTTATCGCTCCAGTGAATGCTGGACACTGAGTGTGGTTTTTAAAGGCAGATTTATTTAAAATAAATTAAAATAAGGTTACAGGCATGGCACCCAAGCTGCAACATACTGCCAAGTTGGCTCCAGTGACGAGGAGATAGGGGGTTATGATGACAATGATGATGAGGTCACTGACTCCACCTGGGTGCCTGATCGAACAGAAGAGTCAAGTGAGGAGGAGGAGGCACAAGAAACACGAGGCACAACATCCTCTATGACCAACCATAGCACTAGCCAGTCCAAGGCATCAGATGTCAGAGCTGCTCAGGTGCAGAGCGCTGTTGTCTCAAAGCACACATCCAGGAACTCTGCTGTCTGGGAGTTCTTTAAGAAATGTGCAGCAGACCCCACCATTGCTATTTGTAATCTATGTCAGATGAGGCTCAAGCGAGGGAAAGACACTGGACGCTTGGGTACCACGTGCTTGAGGCGACATATGACCACCTGCCACACATCCCACTGGCGCAAAACTTTGCGTAGGTCCTCCTCCTCATCATCTGTCTCTTCCCCCACTGTATGTCCTGCCATGTCATTACCTACAACCTCCACTGACAGGGATGATGCTACAGTAATGGATGTACCAGGTCCTTCCTCACAATGTGACAGCATCCCATCAGCTGAAGATTTACGCAGTCAGATTACGTTGCCCCAGCTGCTGCAGCGTAAAAAAAATATAGTCCCAATCATCCCCAAGCACAGCGTCTAAATGCTAGCTTAGCAAAATTACTCGCATTGCAGCTGCTGCCTTTCCAGCTTGTGGACTCTGCTCCCTTCCGTGAAAGTGCTGAATGTGCTGTACCACAGTGGCATGTTCCAAACCGCCATTACTTTTCACGGAAGGCCATTCCAGCACTATACCAGCACGTGGAAGACAATGTTATCGAGTCATTGGCAAAGGCAGTCAGCAGCAAGGTGCATGTGACTTTAGACTCGTGGTCCAGCAAGCATGGACAGGGTCGTTACATTTCCTTCACGGCACACTGGGTAACTCTGATTGCAGCTGGGAGGGATCCAAGACGGGGCTCTGTGCTGGAGCTTGTTCATCCACCACGCCTCCAGAAAGCTGCTTGTATGAGGTCTGTCTGCTCCACCACCACCTCTCCCTCTTCCTCCTCCTCCTTCTGTGTCTCTGGTGAAGTGGCAATTAAACCAACGCCTGACAGGGGCTACGCAATGGCTCAAGCAAAAAGATGCCATACTGTGCTTGAGCTGGTTTGTTTAGGGGACAGGAGCCACACCGGGCCAGAAATTCTGTCAGCTCTGCAGGGGCAGGTGCAGATATGGTTAACACCACGCCAGCTTCAGCTGGGAATGATCGTCTGCGATAATGGCAGCAACCTTCTCTCCGCCCTACGCAAGGGTAAATTGACGCATGTACCATGCCTAGCACACGTCCTAAATCTAGTTGTACAGCGTTTCCTAACCAAGTACCCAGGGCTGGCAGAGCTTCTCAGCCAGGCCAGAAAAGTCTGCAGCCACTTCAGACGGTCATTCCCAGCAAGTGTGCGCCTGGCAGAAATTCAATGTGAATTCCACCTTCCCACAAACCGTCTGATCTGTGACATGCCCACCAGGTGGAACTCGACATTAGCAATGCTGCAGCATCTGCACAAGCAGCAGAGGGCCATCAACGAGTATCTGTGTGAGTATGGCCCAAGGACAGGTTCAGGTCTACTTTGTTTCCCCCCCTCGCAGTGGCTGATGATCAAGGATGCATGCACTGTACTGTCACCATTTGAGGAGGCAATGAGGATGGTGAGCAGGGACAGTGCATGCATCAATGACACAATTCCTTTAGTGTTCCTGCTGGAGCACACTCTGTGGGGAATTATAGATGTGGCTCTAGAGACAGAGCAGCCGGAGGAAGAGGAGGCCTTCTCTAGCTCTGAAGGCCCCAGTCTTTCCGCAGACAGCATTCCTGCTGGTCCTCCTCAGATCAGACAGGAGGAGGATGAGGAGGAGGAATATTTGAGTAGTGGGGGCATTGAAAGTGGGGATTCCTCAAGGGAGTGTTTTGTGTGCCCAGAAACACAAGGACTGGTACGTGGCTGGGAGGAGGAAGTGCACAATGGGGTCATCCTCCTCATTGAGCAGGCAGACTCGGAAGCTAATGCCACCTCCAACCTACGCTGCATGGGCTCCCTTATTATGCAAAGTCTGCTAAAGGACCCCAGGATTCGTGCTTTCAAGGAGAAGGATCATTACTGGTTGGCAACCCTTCTTGATCCACGATACAAGGGTAAAGTTGCAGAGCTCATCCTGCCCGCACAGGATGAAAAAACTTGAAGACGCTCTAAAGCGACACTTGTGTAACACCTTTCCAGGCACTGGTAGGTTACCAAGTGATGACACAGGTGCTTCTGAGGCTGCGGATGATCAGAGGAATAGTGATGAAGGCCGGGGCCGCTTGACAGATGCCTTTTTAATTTTTTTTAGACCACGACGCCCAGGGACGTCAAATGTAGGCACCCATTGCCAGCGTCTTCACCATATGGTGCAGGAATATCTAGGCGCAAGGGCAGACCTGGATACCTTTCCAGCAGATGATCCACTGGCTTACTGGGTGTTGAGATTGATCACTGGCCAGAACTTAGCCAATATGCTATGCAGCTATTAGGTTTCCCTTCATCTAGCTTGCTTTCTGAAAGGACGTTCAGTGCCGCTGGAGGTTTTGTCACAGACAAAAGAGTGCGTCTGTCCACCAACTCTGTAGACCGGCTGACATTTATAAAAATGAATCAGTCCTGGATCAGCAGCTATCAATCCCCTGATGCTGACGTAACGGAATAGATCGGGGATGTCTTCTGCATTCACAAAACCTCCAGCACTGAACTCTTCCACAATACCACAAAACGATTACTGTATGAATGCACTTGTTGGCCTGGCACCAAAAGCACAATATCTGGGTGCACTGACGCCTTTACCAGATTCATATCTTATAAAAATAGGACTACATGGTCCACCCCTGCACTCTTCCACAATACTACAGAGGGGTTACTTTATGAATGCACTTGCTGGCCTGGCACCAAAGGCACAATATTTGGGTGCACTGCCACTGACACCTGTACCAGATTCACATCCTCAGAGGGGTTACTGTGTGACGGCACTGTTGCCGACGCTAAAGGCCCAATTTTAAAGCACCTATTGTTACTTTCATCCAAAGCCTGCACCATAATTTAGCCCAAAAAAAAACACTAAACATTTTCTGCGCGTCCTAAAATGTCTTTTCATACAGGCTGCCGCCCCAAGCAGTTGTTTATGAATAGATTAAAAGGAAAAGCATTTACCGTCATTTAAGGCAGCCGGCACACAAGCATACTGTGCTGCGTCTATTATGGACGCACTTTTTCATGGGAGATATTGTGAGCACTGCATAAAGTGCGTCCGTAATGTCTGATGTCTCCATACCCTAGGAAAATACATGGCAGCGTAGTTTCTACGTCCATTTAGCTTTTTAACATCGATGTTATTTTTGTGTCCGTGGCTTTATGCTTTGCCCGTCCGTGAACAAGTGCGCAGGTGCTTTGTGTGGTGTGTTTAATTGACTCGTTTATAAAGCTACAATGGACAGCAAACAGTACGGTCAGACGGACGCAAAATGTTTGCTAGTGTGCCGCCAGCCTTAAACTTCATTTTTTTTTAAAAATGTTTCTATACATCCTAGAAATCCGCCACTTCACGGGCAGGTTATGGGGACCTCCTAGGCATGATATTTGAAAGAATTTTTCGTTTTTATTTTTAACCCTTATTTCATGGAAAAATCACTGTCTCTTTAAAAACTTTTTTTTTTTACTTTTTGTCCTTGTTTCCTGTCCCCCAGGGCAGTACCCGGACCCCCATACACCTTTTATGGCAAATATCTAGCATATATGCCCTCTTGGAGGGCACTCTAAAAACCAAATTTTGAGTCCCATTGACTTGCATTGAGTTCGTGTTCAAGTTCGAGGTCGAATTCGAACATTTGGAAAGTTCGAGTTCGAATGCGAACCGAACTTGGGGGTGTTCGGCTCATCCCTAGTACAGACCTGGGTATATTTAGCGGTTAGGATGCAATGATCATATGTGGTATTTAAACAGTATGTCACGAGCCTGGCCTAGCAGAGGTGCAGAAGTGTGGGTGTGAGCCCAAGGTGCAGTAATTATATCAGATAAGGCAGGATACAGGGTAACAGGGTTTATTTGTGAATACAAATAAACAGACAACAGACTAGGAATATAACAATGGATAAGGATAACATATAATCAGGCGCAGGTACAAAATAGGAATAGGCAATAGAGTAGTCAAGATTTAGCAGAGATCTGGTACACGGGTATATCAATCATGGAAAAGTAGAGGGTACAAGGGGCAATGGAGGATACCGATAAAGAATGTCCAGAAATAGCAGAGGGTGTGTAGGAAGGTCTATGGATCAAGAGCAAGAGGGGTTCCAGGCAAGGATCTATGGAAGGCAGGTCTGCACTAGCTAAGCTAGGAACTTCAATGAGGAAGCGTGGGATCAGGGGTGTAGCTTCCTCATATGCAGGATCAATTAGGGAGAATGAAGGGCAGGTGTGGTTCCATGTCCATTATGCAAATTATAGTTCAGGAAAGCATATGGAGCAGAATGTCCTGGAACCTGCATATCAATGAAAAACAGGGCAAAAGGAGAACAAAAGTGTTAAGTTCTAATTTCCATTATAATTACCATAAACCTTTTTCAAGTTTCTTCTTATATATCAAAAATGAAGTAAGGCGCTGCGCGACTCTGATCAGAGGAGACGACAGACCCAACCACACCGAGATATGGCAGATTAGCATCTGATCAGTCCGTGGTCTGTCAGATTGGTTTATTGTTTCAATCATCCAATAGAAATGTTCGTTATACATACATAAAAACTTCCTGCAGTTTTCACTCCCAACATAGGAATGTGATACAACAACCAATCAGAGCAGATACATTTCTACATCATGTAACAAAGATTTCGCGGGCATTCTAAGTCAACACAGGATATCTATTTCCATCACCCCGCTGACTAGCCTCGAGAGGAAACGAAATTGAACAGACACCATGCTGGAAAAAGGAGGGGGGGATTTCACACTAATGCAAAAATTAAAAACTACCTATCATATTAAAATACCTTTCAATCGTCTCATTGATCACATATACAATCGTGATCACAAAAATGGATGAAACAAACTAGACAATTAAACTAATTATACCTGGGGCCATAGTATCCTCGCCTAATACCTGCATGATATACGAAAAGGATTCCCCAGGGATGCCCTTTATGAGCATAAAATACACTTATCTATCTAGATTCACTCTTCCAGCGAACCACATTTGGAGCGTAGGCAAAAATACCTAATCTAGACCTTAAATAACTATTTATTCCCATTTCCCAAAATATAATTCACCGAACAAGAAAAGTATAATAACTTGAATGTATAAGTTCATTTACCTAATAAATCAACATGAGTCAGATCTATATCTGTGTGTTTTCCTATGTTCAGCTTCACTCCACAAAACGCATACACACCTGCATTCATACACACATTCAAGAAATACATTCTCATTTTCACAAATTAAATCCTTTCTCACACTTATCTAGGGGATTAAATAAAAAAAAAATATTCCATAATCTAATACCGTAGTCCACAGTGCGAGATCAAGGTGTGGTCTTTTTTTTTTAACATCCCAGCTTGAGACGCATAATCATTGAATGTCATCAGAGCTCCCACCATAGGGACTCCTGAACAAGCTGTCTCTTTGCGCTGGTTGCTTATTACCTGTGACCTTTGACCTTGACACAAAATGTCCATGATTCGTTCCATATGCAGTCATTGTGACTGTCAGGTTTCTTGATGATGTGATATGGTTTTAGCAACAATAAAGAAAATAAAAAAGAAAATAAAATATGGTATACCCCGCTAATCATATACATCCATTCATTCATTGTCACTCTCAAATGCACGAAAACAATAAAAATGTTAATTTACACAAGAAGAGACACAGATAATAAATTTCAAAATGTCCCCGCGAAGCCTGTCGGCCTCACGCAATAAAAAAATTATACTACTTCTGACTCATTGTTAGAGAAAAATATAGATACGCAACTTTGGCTCAAAAGGGAAATAGCCGAAGTGCATACTCCACCCTTTATTAAATATAATAATTTTTTTTTTTTTTTAATTACTATCCTATTCAGTCTTGTTCGGTGTTTTGAAACAAACCTGGCATTTATAAAACACACCAATCCTCAAATGAAATAAAAAAAAATAAAAACAGCATTAATTTTATCGAATTAAAACTTTCCATTTACCACTATATATGTCATGAAACGTATGCATGCAAATGCATTAAATTATATGTTCCTAAATACATTAATTAACTCTAATTTTAATTGGATGTGATCTCCAGTACTCCTAAATGTGTCAGGGAATTTGAACAATATTGATTGTAACTAAACAACAAAAATAATAAAATATAAAATAATAAAAGACACAAAATAATTATCACTTAGACGACATCAGAATATAAAAATACATTATCTTCTTTCTTTGTCTTCTGTCTTACTGGTTGAAAATAACAGTTTTGTAAAACTGATATGTCTTAAGTTTTATTTCAAAATCAATGATCTTCTTTAATCACATGATTTATTGATGAGTTGTCGATAAATTAGGATTGTTTTATTGCCTGGTGTCTGATAATTCCTTATTATCCGGTTGATGTAACATTGCAATGTGAAATGATAATGTGTTTGAGTAAATTTCCTTCAATTCCAACAGCTTTATCAATATTGGTATCACATAATCTTCCATCTAGCTTGAGCAAAGTTGGCATGCATGGGTAATTTTCACCTAAAATAAAATCTTGGGAAAAAAATGTATTATTAACCTGTAAAAAACTTTAAAATTCATATGGTTAAAATACTTTTAAAATGGAGAAAAAAAAATGCAACACATTTTTGGACACAAAGAAAAGGAGTGGTCATGAGTGAGACAACACGGAGGAGAGGAGGGGTCATGAGTGAGACAAAATGGAGGAGACTAGGAAAAGAATGTGAACTTCAATTCAAATAAAAAAACACAACAAAAATATCATGAACTGGGAAAGAAAGTATAGAAGGGCATGTTTAAAACTTGACGCGTTAATTAGCACAAAGTTCTCAGAGGAAACTCAGAGAAAAAGATTCTTAATAAACATCAATAATCTTTTTTAAGAATATTGGTTAAAAACAAACATTCAAATGTGAGGTGTTTGTGCAGCTATTTTACAACCTGTTTTATTCCCTCCAAGAATATTCAATGGAGGCAAAGTTATACGCTATTGCACTTAACACCAAAAGACAAAAACATCAGACAGCAAAAAAAAAATAATACTAGACATCTGGCTACCACTGCAGAAAAAGAAAACAAATCAAACAATACTCAGATACCAAACTACAACCTTCCATCTTCCTTAGTCAACTAAAATAAAACCAAAAAACCACCTTCTCTCATTTGAAATCTGCCTAAATTCCTTTGTACAGCGCTACTAAACCTGTAGGCGCTTTCCTTTAAACTTTCACTCAAATCCTTCAGCTTTATATCACTTCATCCTCTTAGATTCCAAACAACTAAACATGAACCTTCATATATATTCCATTATACAAGTTACAAACACTGTAAATGATCTCAGTCAGCCATTTTGGCAAAACCTATAACCTATATTAAGGTGTGGTCAATCCCTTAGTGCTGGACTCAAACAAAGACCAGAGGAAAATAACCGACCACGCCTCTCTTGGGAAAATGTACAACTTTGAGCCCATCACCTTGATACACTACTTTTTTTATATATATATCATACATCAATTTATAATCCATTTACAGTAAATCCAGCTCCCATAATTACTTTCTTCTGTTCCACTACTGTACGCAAGCCGAAGCACTCAAACCGCGCCCAATTTCACAACAGTTACAGTTACAGTTTTATAAAGCACTAACAGCTCCAGAATTCAACTGCTACTAAAGTCTTTCAAGGCATTAGACACATGTCATTTGTATATACTGTTCAATGATCCCAAATAGATACTCACAGAACAACAAAAATAACTACATATTCCATTCTCCAACTTGCACTGCTAAAAGACTACTAGCATTCAAAGAAAAAAATCCTTATACAAACACATAAAAGAGTTTTTTTTAATTAAATAAAAAAAGAACAAAGAGAGAAAAAATGAATGTATGAGAAAGAGAAAAAAGTTAGCAGGCGCTTTTGAAAGTCACTGTAAAAGTAAAGCCCTATTGTCTCCATTTCCTGTGCCTTTTTTTTTTTTTTTTTTTACACGAGGCAAGGCAGTAAAGACTGAAACAAAGCAACCCGTTCTAAGAGCAGTCCCTATACATAAATTACATATAAAAAACATAATATCAAAACTACGAAATACAAAACATCAAAGATAAACACATATATTAATAGTTAGTAAAGACAAACATTTAAATAAACAGACGCAATCAATGGCCAGAAACAAAATAAAATATAAAACAAAAACAGACATGCAATCTGAAAGAAAAAACGTTAGCAAATCCTTTAGAATCAGCGCGCAAACACATGCGCAAAAAATAAAGAAAAAATGGCAGCAGCGCGCAAGAAAATAAAAATAAAAATTAAGAGGAAAAAGAAAAAACTGTCTCTCAATGGGAGATAAAATTATTCGATATACAAGAAGAAATCATATATTATGTATAAAAGTAACATCAGGAAGCATTATTTTGCTGAGAGGGTGGTGGATACATGGAACAGCCTTCCAGTAGAAGTGGTAGAGGCCAAAACAGTAATTGAATTTAAGCAGGCATGGGATAGGCATAAGGCTATCCTAAACAAAAGATAAATCCAGGTAAAGTATCCATGTAATTGGGCAGACTAGATGGGCCGTAAGGTTCTTATCTGCCGACATTTTTCTATGTTTCTAAATCAAAATCTAATCAATTAAAATAAAATGCTACGAGCCAGAACTCCAGAACACAATAGAGCTACACTATGGACACAAAGACACACATTTACTCAACGCTAGAAACATCTTTCAGTTTCCCGGGTGAGTGACATAACGAATACTCAGCACCAGAACTTCATCGGGGTACATCAACATAACGAGTGAGTCACCGCTCATTAACAGTTCTCTATCAGGCGAGTTAAGATAAACAAACAACAAAGAAAAACAAACACAGCGTCCTACAACAACACAGTGGCTCTCACAGACAGCCTCCCATGGAAGCAAAAATTATTTTATCTATATAGGCAATTGTTTAACATGAAATAAATCATATCAGACAATTGAATTATTAAATTCCACTTTTGACACCAACTGTTAAGTTCTAATTTCCATTACAATTACCATAAACCTTTTTCAAGTTTCTTCTTATATATAAAAAATGAAGTAAGGCGCTGCGCGACTCTGATCAGAGGAGACGACAGACCCAACCACACCGAGATATGGCAGATTAGCATCTGATCAGTCCGTGGTCTGTCAGATTGGTTTATTGTTTCAATCATCCAATAGAAATGTTCGTTATACATACATAAAAACTTCCTGCAGTTTTCACTCCCAACATAGGAATGTGATACAACAACCAATCAGAGCAGATACATTTCTACATCATGTAACAAAGATTTCGCGGGCATTCTAAATCAACACAGGATATCTATTTCCATCACCCCGCTGACTAGCCTCGAGAGGAAACGAAATTGAACAGACACCATGCTGGAAAAAGGAGGGGGGGATTTCACACTAATGCAAAAATTAAAAACTACCTATCATATTAAAATACCTTTCAAAAAGAGGGCGCCAGAGGGTCTGGTTGTTCGGACCGTGACACAGTATCTCTTTACCGCGATTTGCACATATGCTTTTAGCAATGAAACATACACCTTGGGTCTTAAATAGTAACCTGATAAGGCCTCAAATGAAATCCCAGAGCGAGATGAAAATAATCCCAGATAGCGAGTGAAAGCCCCAGCAGCAAACATAGGGTTAGTCCACCAATGCCCAATACTAGCGATTGCTAATGGTGGAAGCAACAGAATGGTCAGAAACAAGCCGGGTCAAAATCAGGAGTGGGAATCGTAGACAGAAACAGGTCGGCAATAGGGATGAGCGGTTCGGGTTCGGACGGTTCGGGGTTCGACCTGAACTTGGCCTGTTCGATGAGATCGCGAACACCGAACATTTCCGGGTGTTCGCCGCATGTTCGACCACAATGGACCACAATGCATTTTCCCACTGGCCTGAAGCTCGTAATTGGCTACAGCCTTGCACCTGACCACAGGTCTGGTGCAAGACTGGTTCAACACTATGCCAATCACCGCTCAGAGTGCTGATTGGGCAAATTTTGGCCAATCATGGGCTCACAGAGCTAAGTCCCGCAGCACACTATATAACATTTCCACGCGCCGATTCTGCACGCATTTCAGAGGAGATTTCAAAGGAGATAGTTGTGTCTTGTTACTGCCGGTCTGCCACGCTACTGGGGGGGTCTGGGGGGTCTCATTTCTACCAAATATCAGGGAATTTAGGTGATGTGTGTCTTGTCACTGTGCCAGCAAGTATTTTGGGGGTTTACAACTTCTTTAAAACATTTGTGAATTGAGGTGATCTGTGTCTCTTCACACATCCAGTACCACGCAGTATTTTGGGGCTCACTAATTTCTACAAAACATTTGTGAATTGAGGTGATCTGTCTCTTGTCACTGCCAGCAAGTATTTTGGGGTCACAAATTTCTACAAAACATTTGGGAATTGAGGTGATCTGTGTCTCGTCACACATCCAGTACCACGCTGTATTTCGGGGCTCACTAATTTCTACAAAACATTTGTGAATTGAGGTGATCTGTCTCTTGTCACACAACCAGTACCACGCATTATTTTGGGGCTCACTAATTTCTACAAAACATTTGGGAATTGAGGTGATCTGTGTCTCGTCACACATCCAGTACCACGCTGTATTTGGGGCTCACTAATTTCTTTAAAATATTTGTGAATTGAGGTGATCTGTCTCTTGTCACTGCCAGCAAGTATTTTGGGGTCACAAATTTCTACAAAACATTTGTGAATTGAGGTGATCTGTCTCTTGTCACTGGCTGCCAGCTATCAGTGTGTCTCATTGAGTTATACCAGAGTTCTTTAAATCTTTATACCAGAGTTGAATCAGAGTTCTGTATATATTAATCTATATATCACTCACCATGTCTGAAAGAACAAAAAGGACAGGCAGATGCTCCCAGACACAGATAAGAGGGCAAGCAGCCCCTGTGTCGGGAGGCTGTGCCTCTGGTCGTGGTGGACGTGGTGCATCCTCTGCAGGGGCACGCTTGTCCTTTCTAACTGGTGCTGGCCACCTTAAGCAGCAGCAACATACAGAGGACTTGGTGGATTGGCTAACCAGGCCATCCTCATCCTCCGAGTCCTCTGCCAGCCAGGCTTCTAGTGCTTTACAGTCCACCTCAGCTGCCAAAGCATCTAATGCAGCCTCCATGTCCACAGCTACTCCTGCCGTAGCCTTGCTATCACACACGGAGGAGTCAGCTGAATTGTTTGACTACAATGAGAGTGACATGCTGCTTCAGGATGCGCAGCAAGTACAGTGCTCTGATTCAATCTCTGAAGTTGAGGAAGGGAGTATAATCAACCTAGAGGAAGGGGTGCCAGTGATGACACACAAATAACTGGCACTCATGTTGCCCCAGCAGCTGCAGCATACTGCCAAGTTGGCTCCAGTGACGAGGAGATAGGGGGTGATGATGACAATGATGATGATGTCACTGACTCCACCTGGGTGCCAGATCGAACAGAGGAATTAAGTGAGGAAGAGGGAGGAGGAGGCACAGCAAACACGAGGCACAACATCCTCTGTGACCAACCGTAACACTAGCCAGTCCAAGGCATCACATGTCAGAGCTGCTCCGGTGCAGAGTGCTGTTGTCTCAAAGAACACATGCAGGAACTCTGTTGTCTGGGAGTTCTTAAAGAAATGTGCAGTAGAGCGCAGCGTTGCTATTTGTAATCTATGTCAGATGAGGCTTAAGCATGGGAAAGATACCGGACACTTGGGTACCACGTGCTTGAGGCGACATATGAATAAGTGCCACACATCCCGTTGGCGCAAAACTTTGCGTAGGTCCTCCTCCTCCTCATCTGTCTCTACCCCCACTGTATGTCCTGCCATGTCATTGCCTACAACCTCCACCGACAGGGATGATGCTACAGTAATGGATGTACCAGGTCCTTCCTCACAATGTGACATCATCCCAGTAGCTGAAGATTTACGCTGTCAGATTATGTTGCCGCAGCTGCTGCAGCGAAAGAAAAAATATAGTCCCAATCATCCCCAAGCACAGCGTCTAAATGCCAGCTTAGCAAAATTACTCGCATTGCAGTTGCTGCCTTTCCAGCTGGTGGACTCTGCTCCCTTCCGTGAATTTGCTGAATGTGCTGTACCACAGTAGCAGGTTCCAAAACGCCATTACTTTTCACGCAAGGCCATTCCAGCACTATACCAGCACGTGGAAGACAATGTTATCGAGTCATTGGCAAAGGCAATCAGCAGCAAGGTGCATGTGACTTTAGACACGTGGTCCAGCAAGCATGGACAGGGTCGTTACATTTCCTTCATGGCACACTGGGTAGCTCTGATTGCAGCTGGGAGGGATCCAAGACGGGGCTCTGTGCTGGAGCTTGTTCATCCACCACGCCTCCAGAAAGCTGCTTGTATGAGGTCTGTCTGCTCCACCACCACCACCACCACCTCTTCCTCCTCCTCCTCCTCCTCCTCCTCCTCCTCCTCCACCTTCTCTGTCTCTGGCGAAGTGGCAGTTAAACTGATGCCTGACAGGGTCTACGCAATGGCTCAAGCAAAAAGATGCCATACTGTGCTTGAGCTGGTTTGTTTAGGGGACAGGAGCCACACCGGGTCAGAAATTTTGTCAGCTCTGCAGGGGCAGGTGCAGATATGGTTAACACCACGCCAGCTTGAGCTGGGAATGATCATCTGTGATAATGGCAGCAACCTTCTCTCCGCCCTACACAAGGGTAAATTGACGCATGTACCATGCCTAGCACACGTCCTAAATCTAGTTGTACAGCGTTTCCTAACCAAGTACCCAGGGCTGGCAGAGCTTCTCAGCCAGGCCAGAAAAGTCTGCAGCCACTTCAAATGGTCATTCCCAGCAAGTGTTCGCCTGGCAGAAATTCAAAGAGAATTCCACCTTCCCACAAACCGTCTGATCTGTGACATGCCCACCAGGTGGAACTCGACATTAGCAATACTGCAGCGTCTGCACAAGTAGCAGAGGGCCATCAACGAGTACCTGTGTGAGTATGGCACAAGGACAGGTTAAGGTCAACTTGTTTTTTTTTCTCCCCCACAGTGGCTGATGATCAAGGATGCATGCACTGTACTGTCACCACTTGAGGAGGCAACGAGGATGGTGAGCGGGGACAGTGCATGCATCAGTGACACAATTCCTTTAGTGTTCCTGCTGGAGCACACTCTGCAGGGAATTATAGATGTGGCTCTAGAGGCAGAGCAGCGGGAGGAAGAGGAGGCCTTCCCTAGCTCTCAAGGCCCCAGTTTTTCCGCAGACAGCATTCCAGCGGGTCCTACTCAGATCAGACAGGAGGAGGATGAGGAGGAGGAGGAATATTTAAGTAGTGGGGGCTTTTTAAGGTCGGGATTCCTCAAGGGAGGGTTTTGTGTGCCCAGAAACAGAAGGGCTAGTGCATGGCTGGGAGGAGGAAGTGCACGATACGGTCATCCTCATTGATGGAGGACTCGGAAGCTAATGCCACCTCCAACCTACGCTGCATGGGCTCCCTAATGATGCAAAGCCTGCTAAAGGACCCCTGGATTCGTGCTATCAAGGAGAGGGATCATTACTGGTTGGCAACCCTTCTTGATCCACGATACATGGGTAAAGTTGCAGAGCTCATCCTGCCCGCACAGAGGGAGCACAGGATGACAAAACTTGAGGATGCTCTAAAGCGACACTTGTGTAACACCTTTCCAGGCACTGGTAGATTACCAAGTGCTGACACACGTGCTTCTGAGGCTGCGGGTAATCAGAGGAATAGTGGTGAAGGCCAGGGCCGCTTGACTGATGCTTTTTTAAAAAAATTTAGTCCTCGACGCCCTGGGACGTCAAATGTAGGCACCCATTGCCAGCGTCTTCACCATATGGTGCAGGACTACCTAGGGGCAAGGGCAGACCTGGATACCTTTCCAGCAGATGATCCACTGGCCTGGGTGTTGAGATTGGATCACTGGCCAGAACTTAGCCAATATGCTATGCAGCTACTAGGTTTCCCTTCATCTAGCTTGCTTTCTGAAAGGACGTTCAGTGCCGCTGAAAGGTTTTGTCACAGACAAAAGAGTGCGTCTGTCCACCGACTCTGTAGACCGGCTGACATTTATAAAAATGAATCAGTCTGGATCAGCAGCTATCAATCCCCTGATGCTGACGTAACGAATAGATCGGGGATGTCTTCTGCATTCACAAAACCTCCAGCACTGAACTCTTCCAAATACCACAAAATGATTACTGTATGAATGCACTTGTTGGCCTGGCACCAAAAGCACAATATCTGGGTGCACTGACGCCTTTACCAGATTCATATCTTATAAAAATAGGACTGCATGGTCCACCCCTGCACTCTTCCACAATACTACAGAGGGGTTACTTTATGAATGCACTTGCTGGCCTGGCACAATACCACAGAGGGGTTACTGTATGATGATACTTGCTGGCCTGGCATTAAAGGCACAATATTTGGGTGCACTGACACATTGACCAGAATCATATCTTTTCAATATAGGACCACATGGTCCACCTCTGCATTCTTCCACAATAGCCCAAAAAAATCACTTAACTTTTTCTGCGCGTCCTAAAATGTCTTTTCATACAGGCTGCCGCCCCAAGCAGTTGTTTATGAATAGATTAAAGGAAAAGCATTTACCTTTCCAGCAGATGATCCACTGGCTTACTGGGTGTTGAGATTGGATCACTGGCCAGAACTTAGCCAATATGCTATGCAGCTACTAGGTTGCCCTTCATCTAGCACGCTTTCCGAAAGGACGTTCAGTGCCGCTGGAGGTTTTGTCACAGACAAAAGAGTGCGTCTGTCCACCGACTCTGTAGACCGGCTGACATTATAACAATGAATCAGTCCTGGATCAGCAAGCTATCAATCCCCTGATGCTGAAGTATGGAATAGATCGGGGATGTCTCTTCTGCATTCACAAAAAACCTCCAGCACTGAACTCTTCCACATACCACAAAAGGGTTACGGTGTGAATGCACTTGCTGCCATGAAAGGCACAATATGTGGCTGCACTGACGCCTGTGCCAGATTTATATCTTTTAATTTTTTGAACAGCAGGGTTCAAAACTTGCTGGCCTGGCACCAAAGGCACAATATCTGGGTGCACTGACGCCCATTACCAGATCAAAAACTTTTTAATATAAGACCGCAAGGTCCACCCCTGCATTCTTCCACAATACCACAGATGGGTTACTGTATGATGATACTTGCTGGCCTGGCATTAAAGGTACAATATCTGGGTGCACTGACGCCCATTAACAGATAAAAAACTTTTCAATATTGGACCACATGGTCCACCCCTGCACTCTTCCACAATACCACAGAGGGGTTACTGTATGATGATACTTGCTGGCCTGGCATTAAAGGCACAAATATTGGGTGCACTGACACCTTGACCAGAAATCATAATCTTTTCAATATAGGACCACATGGTTCACCCCTGCACTCTTCCACAATACCACAGAGGGTTTACTGTATGATAGTACTTGCAGGCCTGGCACCAAAAGCACAATATTTGGGTGCACTGCCACTGACGCCTGTATCAGATTCATATCCTCAGAGGGGTTACGGTGTGACGGCACTGTTGAGGACGCTGAAGGACCAATTTTAAAGCACCTATCGTTACTTTCATCCAAAGCCTGCATATATTTCACAATAATTTAGCCAAAAAAATCAGTAAACTTTTTCTGCGTGTACGAAAATGTCTCCTCTTTTCATACAGACTGCCGCCCCAAGCAGTTGTTTATGGATAGATTAAAGGAAAAGCATTTACTGTCATATGAACGTCATTTTTTTGTTTTTAAGTGTTTCTATACATCCTAGAAATCCGCCACTTCACGGGCAGGTTATGGAAACCTCCTAGGCACGATATTTGAAGGAATTTTTGGTTTTTTCATTTTTAACCCTTATTTCATGGAAGACTCACTGTCCCTTTAAAAACGTTTTTTTTTTAACTTTTTGTTCTTGTTTCCTGTCCCCCAGGGCACTACCCGGACCCCCATACACCTTTTATGGCAAATATGTAGCATATATGCCCTCTTGGAGGGCACTCTAAAAACCGAATTTTCAGACCCATTGACTTGAATTGGGTTTGAGTTCGGGTTCGGGTTCGGACCCGAACAAATGGGAAGTTCGGGTTCGGGCTCGAACCAAACTCAGAGAGTGTTCGGCTCATCCCTAGTCGGCAACTTAAACAGCATTGAGTATAGTTTAGCGATGCGGGAACAGAACTCCACGTCAGGGCGATGAGGCAATTCCTTGTGCCCTGCTTTAAACCCGGCGACTCCTCGTGACCACGCCAGGCCCCGTACCCTCAGAGGAAGCGTGGCCGTTACAAGGTGCTGGCAAACAACCAGCCAGTGGCACCGAACTATGCCTAGACTCCCCGGGCAACACAGCAGGGGCTGAGGATGTAACAGTCCCTTCTCTTCAGCCAAACTGATTCGCAGCAGCTTTCCTTCTTACAACCCTCAGCCAGAACTTGAGGTAGTGCTGTATCTTTCTATGTATCTCTCCCCAAACATCAGACACAGCTTAATGCAGGGGAATGAATATGCTTTATTGGAAATTGGGCCAGTTATATGAGAAACAGTGAGGGGAGGTAACATGACACAATCAACAGAATACATTGTCTACATGAGGGGGAGTTGAATTCCTAGAGAAGACACTGAAACCTAATTAGTTACACAATAGACGGGATTAAGAAACAGAGCAGGAAATCAATCTAAGAACAAACAGATAGAGATACAATGTAGACGTATTGTTCTCCTAACAGACTCCTAAAATATGGTTTCAAGATAAATGTATTTCTAACCCATTAACCATTAGTTGCCCATTATGCCCATTGTCCTTGAGAACTGGCCTTGCCAAATTGGTCCACAAGCTCTTGGCAGGAAGTCAGCATCCACACCTCTCCAACAGGCCCAGAGGCCATGTAAAGTGTGGACAAGGATGCCAAGGAGGATGAGGACACAAAGTTAGAGGGAGCTTCGGTTACAGTGAAACAATGATGATGCACTAACTATTTTTTTGAGGGGAGTTTTAGCTAAAATCATGTAGTTCTAGTTTTTTTTAACAAGCATAACGCATAGAATAAATAACTGCAAAGGCTTGGATGATAAAATGTGAAAAAATTATTTTACACAATGTAGATGATTGGAACTTCACATTGTTTTTACATTTTTTCTTCTAGCATTTTGGCAGGGTATGACATATACATATAATGATATATGAATGAAATCTGTGGAAAAAAAAAATGATATATAACTTGTCTGGGTCGTATAATAAAAACATGACTTCAAATCGCGTTTTAAACATTATGAGCAAAACCAGTAAAAATCAGCTCAGCATACAGAGGTGAAATGGCTCAGCAACGAAAAGGTTAATAGCTAAATAAGCAACAAAAAGTAACTTAATCCTAAAAAGAAGCAGTAATAGTACATGAAACGGGATGCCCTTCGATATTTCATAATTGTGGCTGGGATGGCCAGTAAGAGCTCAAATGATGAAATGAACAGCAGGCAAGAACGCAGTCACAGTTAGTGGAACGCAACATGGCAGGTACACAAGTGCAGGACAGGAACATACTATCAGATGCCACAACGAGTTTATACAGGAACAGTTTGGAACTCACATAAAGGTAAACTGTCGGGGAAACGTAGAATCACAGTGATGCTTGATACACAGGAACACAGCAGGGCAAACACAGGGGTGCAGAGCCAGGGTTCAGGACAGACCATATACTGGTATGCAAAGCCATTGGTACAGACGGAAAAACACCCAATAATAGCTGTCCAGGATGCATAGCAAGGCTGGTTGGGGAAACACCATATCATAGTTAGACTGGAACATGAAGGTCTTTAGGGAAAGGTCAGGAAAGGTGCTGGTAGGGGTCAGGTCTTAGAACCAGCGTGGGCTAAATCCTCAAAACCACCTTCCAGTATAAATATCAGCAGGTCCTCCAAAAGGTGTATATCTAAAAAATCTTATTTATTAAACAAATACCAAGAAATACATAACAGCTATAGCTTTTAAAATAAAATTAAAACCCAATACAATACCAGAACGCGTTCCGGACTTCCGGTCCCTTTCAGGACTTCTTCAGCCAGTATAATCATCATTATACTGGTTGAGGAAGTCCTGAAAGGAACAAAATGCATTTCGGAATATTGACCAACGCCTTCAACATTTGTATGTATGCATTTTTATTCTCAATAGTTTTTTTTTTATTGTGTAGGAGGCAGTACTCACAGTATATTAAACTCTGCGCCGATCCACTGTTTTGTGTATATATATATATATATTAGGGATGTGCGTTTCGGGTTTCGGAATTTTGGAATTTTCACGAAATTTCCCGATTCGTGCATTCGGATTCAGCCGATTTTACGAACATTTTCAGATCCGAATTTTCCGAAAACGAAAACGTTACGAAACGAAACGAAAATTTGTTCGGAATTTTCGAATGGACTAGAAATGTGTAAAATCGAAAATCATTTTCGTTCCATTCGTAATTTCGGCTCCATTCCTGATTTCGGTTCCATTTCAGTAATTCCGGACAACATATTTTTTGGTTATATCGCTGATTCTGTAATTTTGTATAATTGCCATCTCAATGTATCCTTCTTGTAAAACATGAGAAATCTCAATGGCAGAATTATCGTATCGACAGAATTATCGTATCGACAGAAATATCGGATCCGAAAAAACATTAGTTTACGTCAAAACGAATAGACACTTTGAAACGAGGAGAACAGACTTCCGAAAAACACAAAAATTTGCAAAATTACGAAAAAAAGTCGATACAAAAAACGAAACGAACCGAAACGGACATCGGCCGAAACGAGCCGAAACAAAAATTTGCAAAATACGAACAAACCGAACCGAATCGAACCGAAAAAAAATCGGTGCACGAGTCTAATATATATATGGGTTAGAGTTAACAATAACAGCACAAAGAGTAACCTAACCCTACCCTAACACAAACACTGAGCCCCAGCACTGGCTCTGAGTGGATCCAGGGCTTCTGGGTAGTTTGTCTTCCTCCTTGTTTACAGGTGACCACCACCATATCGTGACAGCAATCTTCAAGCACCGTGCATAAGTGTAGATGGAATGGAGGAAACAGACAAAGAACACTCTCCTGTTGTAGATCTGACTTAAAATTGGCAAGACTTATTTTGCTAAATCAAGACTTACACTTGGTGGAAAAAATCCATGGGCGTTCCATCTCGAGCTATGGTAGCTCCACCGAGTGTAAGTCTTGATTTAGCAAAATAAGTCTTGCCAATTTTAAGTCAGATCTACACCAGGAGAGTGTTCTTTGTCTGTTTCCTCCATTCCATCTACACTTATGCACGGCGCTTGAAGATTGCTGTCACGATATGGTGGAGGTCACCTGTAAACAAGGAGGAAGACAAACTACCCAGAAGCCCTGGATCCACTCAGAGCCAGTGCTGGGGCTCAGTGTTTGTGAGTGGAATATCGTACACACCATATTGTTTTCACCAGTGTCTATTGCAATTTGCACTATGATCCTTGTGTTTGCTTCTTTCATATAACCATATGATTATTTGCGGGCCTGCATGAGTCATCTGAACTCCAGAGCATCTATATTTGCGCTCACCAGATACGTATTACTTTATAAGCATGATTCTAACCCAAATGCTAACCCTGACCCTAATCCTAATTTGTACACTAATTCTAAATGTAATGCTAATCGTAACAGTAACCATAATCTCATTACTAACCCTAACTAAAAAATTAAACCATAACTTTATTTCTAGCCCTAATTCTAACTCTAACCCTAAAAGTAACCCTTATCATAATTCTACCCATAACCCTAATCTTAAATCTAACGCTAATCCTAATTATAAACCTAACTCTAACCCTAAACCTAAAAGTAGCCCTAACCATAACTCCAACCTTAACAGTAATTCTAACCCTATATCTATTGTTACAGACCACCTGGCACACAGACTGTGTGCCTCTGTCAAGCTCTAGCTTTCTCCAAATTGGACCCTGAAATCCAGCATCAGCAGTCCCATCTCTTCCCTAAAATCACCAGGCACAACCAGTGTTTCAGAGTGCAAAATAAGACTGACTTTATTTTAAAACATACAGCTAAGAACAGTTAAGGGACAACCCCCTTCATGAATTCATTACAGATACTATCACCAGACTCCCATTACAGGACAATGGGAAGGGACATTCGACACAATGGATCGTTTAAACAGGCAACCTTTATCTTAAACAGCCTAGGAGGAAGGGGAGTGGAGGTTTGAGGGAAGCAGAGGGAAAAAAGGAATATTCTTACATGAACAGCAAGTGACAGCTTACATGACAGCTAATACAGAAATGTACACTATACAGAGACATAATAGTAGACTCTACAAGAATACATAAAGGAATAATACACAGACACAGTCAACATAAATTCTGGATTCCCTGGGCAATCCAGTTGGCAAACCCAAAGTAGCACCTTATTCCATAGTCAGTAGGAAGGAGGCTAGGCCCAAGGCTCCTCCAACTGCCCCAGTGACGGCTGAGTCTGTCACATCTATCTCTAACCTTATCTCAATTTACACTTTTTCTAGTAAACTATGCAGATACAGTACCTCGTTCATTGTTGTTTCAATATACTAAAATTACTACGAACTATTCAAATGAAGAAAGTGTCACTGCTCGAATAAACTCGCTTGATTTTCTTCTTCTTTTTCTTCTTTTCACCAGGCAACTGTTTTTTTTTGTGTTACCACTAATTAAGTTGGCCACAAATTGGCATCTTTACAGTATCCGGTCATCACCCGTCACGGCAAGTTAGTTTGGTAAACAAACTGTGGAACATGACCATTCAACCTTAAAAAAAGTAAATGTAATTGTCTGCTTAAACCGGCTGCCTTTCCCTCATTATTTCCATGTTTATTTATAGCTGGAGATGGTTTGCATTTCTATTTCCATGGTCCATATAAATATTATCCACTTCAAGAGAGCCCTGATCTGATCGTCAACATCCAAGCTGCAAATATAACTCAAGGATTGTAGCACCAGCAACACGATGACATCTACGAAGTATCTGGTCCATGACATCCCCTTCCTGGTTGTGTTTTTATTTGTCTTTATAATCGGGTTCACATTAAATCTATTTCTTGCGGCTGTGGATTTTCCTGATTGGCTGAAAGGAAGGAAGGTTAAGGCTTCTGTAAAAATCCAGTGCGTCCTAGCGCTCTCCAGGTTCTTCCTTCTCTGTTTTAGTTTGATGCAAGTGTTAATGTCAGTATCTGGTCAAGACGAGGAGCTCATCATAAATTCCATCCTAACGTTCTTCAACATTTCAGTCAACTACACCGGCCTCTGGTATCTCACGTTATGGTCTGTCCTCTTCTTCCTAAAAATTGCAGACCGCATGCACGCTCTCTTTATACGTCTAAAGGTCGTGATGACAAGAAGGCTGATGTGTTTCACAGTTGGGGTCACCATAATAGCTTTTGGTTCTGCTGTCCTACATGTATGGGGCTTGGAAAGTGCTCTCAAAGACGCACAACCACGTAATGTAACTAATGCAGCCTGCAAACCACTCTTTTCAGTGTTGATCCTCTATTCAGTCGCTACGGGAAACTCTGGACCTTTCATTATATACAGTGTGTCCTTCATAATGTTAGTCACCTCTTTGTGCCGGCACATGATACAGATGAGAAGCAGCGTTGTTGGTCTTTCGAAAAGCAATCTGGACAGTTACTATGTTGCGATAAAGACCTTGGCCGTCTGTTACCTCATATTCGGCCTACAAGTTGGAGCTAATGTTTTGGGTTCTACTTACCTCTCCTGACTCGGTGTGTCTGGGCTTTTTGCATTGGTAAATGCAACCCCCAATCTTCACTCCGTCTACCTGATCTATAGAGATTCCAAACTGTGACAGCGATTCTCTGAAACCATACAAGGAGCAGCAAACTGTTTAATAATGAGGCGTAGCAAGTCCACCCAGACCGGGAGCATGGCTACCTTGGCAGAATGACTTGGTAACCACCAAATCCAATGGTGGCCATCACTAAATAAATTGTCACTAATCTTCAACGCTTGTCTCCAATGTGACTTGGATCCGAATAACAAAAGGAATGTTGGATGTGACAGGATATTTATACTGTATATTATACTATGGGGATCCATGAAAATAGGAATTTCTAAATTACAAATTGTTACGTAGCAGACAAGAAATAAAATGAGGTCATGTTTGACATCAGTAGTACCTGTTGAATCCATGCCAACGATGTGCAACCACGAACCTTTAACACTTTTGCTTCAACCTCTTAAACCATGTAGGGTACTGAACTGAACCGAACTGAAAATTTAGATAGCACACATATACAGCGGATACAAAAACTCTACACAGCCTGGTAAAATGTCAGGTTTCTATGATGTAAAAAAATGAGACAAAGATAAATAATTTAAGAACTTTTTCCACCTTTTAATGTAACCTATAAACTGTACAACTCAATTGGAAAAAAAACTGAAATCTTTTAGGTGGAGGAAAAATAAAAAAACTGGTTGTATAAGTGCGCGCGCCCCCCCTCTTATAACTGGGGGTGTAACTGAGTTCAGAATTAAGAAATCACTTTCAAAATCATGTTAAATAGGAGTCAGTACACTTTTGCCATCATTTAAAGAGCCTTTGATTAACCCCGAATAAAGTTTAGCTGTTCCAGTAGGTCTTTCCTGACATTTTCTATCAGATTTGGGGCTTCATCACTTAATTGTCTTTTGTCTGTATGCTGGGTGAGTCTCTGTCTTGTCAGGTAGTCTGATGTGAGCAGATGGCTTTTATTAGTCACAAAGTTCTCTGCGGTTAGAGATGAAAGAGTCAGGATGAGCCTGTCCAGTCGTGTTCAAATACTATTGGGTGTTTTGAATGAAGACTGGTTTTGTCAGAGATCTATATGAACTGGGGGCTGAGGCATTTCAATTAGATGTCTTGGATCTCACACTCAAACTAGACTCATTTATCCCCCTCCCTCTTCTTCTCTTTCTAAACATCTTTATCAATCGCAACAGATTTGTATGTTTGTATTTTGAAATCAAGAAATAAACCTTTCTTTTACAATGAAGAAGTGAGATGTGTTATTTTTGGTGATACAGTAGTATACAATGTGACAGTCTGATTAGGGGCAGGGTGATAGACCACAGTTTTGTCAGTAGGCGGATGGAGAAATAGTAACCTGTCAGGCTTATGTAAGGGATCTGGTGGGATCCGAGCCCAAAATGTAGCAACACAAAGAGGCACAGGACCAGTAATATGCTGCAAAAGGGTTTATTGAAATTAACAGAGCAATGTACAATGGTAGCCGTTACAGGTACAAGTATTTATAAAGCACCAACAAGTTCAGTAGCGCTGTACAATGGGAGAAACATAACAACAAATATACATACACGTTACACACACACAGAAAAACAGGGGAGAGAAACCTGCTCAAGAGCTTACAATCTGAGAGGAGAGGAGTGAAACATTAGGTGAGCATGAATAGCAGAGTATGTGAGAGCGTGTGGGCTAAATGGGAAGATGGTGCATGAAATGTACAGTGGAGATTATGGAGTGAGCTGATAGGCTTCTCTAAAGTAATGTGTTTTCAGAGACTTCTTGAAGGACAGGAGAGAGGGGGAGAGTTTAATGTTGCGGGCGAGGAGTTCCATAGAAAGGAGGCAGCTCAGGAGAAGTCCTGAATACGAGAGTTGGGGGTACGGGTACAAGGAACTGATAGCATCAGATCATTGGCCGAGCGATGTGGTCGGGCGGGATTTACCTGGTAATAAGGGAGGAGATGTAGTCAGCGGCGCGATTATGGAGAGCTTTGTAGGTGAGTACCAGTATTTTGAAATGGATTCAAAAGGAAACAGGAGCTAGTGTAGGGATTGACAAAGGGGTGAGGTGTGAGAGGTGCAGGATGTGAGGTGTTTGAGTCTTGCACAGGTGTTCATTACCGATTGCAGAGGGAGGATCTGGGATTTTTTAAGGCCGGAGAGAAGGAGGTTACAGTAGTCAAGGCGGGAGATAATTAAGAGCTTGGATGAGCATTTAAGTAGAGTCCTGATTAAGAAAAGGACTTATGCGTGCGATGTTTGGTGGAAGTAGCAAGATTTGGTTAGTGACTGAACGTGAGGAGAGAAGGAGAGATCAGTGTCTAAGAGGACCCCTAGGCTGAGAGGAAGAAGTAATGGTGGCACCATTCCTTGGACGCAAGAATGGAAGTTTTAGATGGAGGGAAGACTAGAAGTTCAGCTTTAGAGAAGTTGAGCTTCAGGAAACGGTAGGTCATCCAGTAGGAGACAGCTGACAGGCAGGCAGTAGCACGGACCAATATGGGAGGAGAGAGATCGGGGGAGGAAAGGTAGATTTGGGTGTCGTCAGCAAAGAGATGATATTAGAGTCCATAGGAAGAGATGAGGTTCCCCAGAGAGGCCGTATAGATTGAGAAGAGTAGGGGACCCAGAATAGAGCCTTGAGGTACCCCAACCAAGAGAGGAACCGGTGGTGAAGACTAGAGGCATCGGCAAAGGAGACACTGAAGGAGCGAAGAGAAGGGTAGGAAGAGAACCAGGAGATAGCAGTGACACCGAGGCCAAGTTGACGGAGCGTGAGGAGCACGAGAGGGTGATCAACAGTGTCAAATGCAGCTGAAAGTTCAAGAAGAAAAGGAGGGAGAAGTGACCTTTGGTTTTATCAGCATCTAAATCATTAGTCACCTTGGTCAGATCAGTCTCAGTCGAGTGCTAGAGACGAAAGTCGGACTGGTGCGGATTAAGCAGAGAGTTAGCTGTGAGAAATTTGGTGAGCTGGTTATAGACCATGTGTTGTAGGATTTTGGAGGCAAAGGGGAGCAATGAAATGGGACGGTGGTTCAAAGGGAAGGTAGGATCAAGAGATGGCTTCTTTAGAACGGGGTGATCACAGCACATTTGAATGCAGAGGGGAAGACTCCAGAGGAGACGGAAAGGTTAAAAATATGAATGCAGGGACAATGGATGAGAATAACAGGGTTGGACAACTAGATGAACCAAAATACTAATTACTGAGCACAGGGGAAACGATAGGGATACAAACAGTCTATAATGGGAAGAGGGTGCATACAGGCGGTACAAGGAACCAGAGAGAACACAGACTATATAGGATAATGGAAGAAATACAGAGACTTTATAGGATAACTTTACCACAGGAGGGCAGACACAGGAAGAGAGCTGACCACACAAGAACAGAAACTGGAATAACACAAAAAGGGGGAGCAACAGGGAACTAACAGCAGGGGGCAGTCCTCGGTAGGTAGGCAAGGGGCAATCACACTGTGGGTAGCAAGGCAGGAGCACTGTGGGACTCTGGAGACTTGGGGGACACAGCTGGACAGGCTTGAGGCCTGGAGAGCACACCTTGAGGCCGGAGGCTTGGAGAACGAGAAACAGGGTTGTGTGGGAGCAGGCTTCAGGAGAAACTCCTGCGTGTACACAACAAATCCAGCTCAATGCAGAAGTATTTACCTCAGGGTGGAGCACTCTTTTGAGGAAGTCCATCAGGGTTGCCGACCACACCTGTGGATGAATCCAAGAGTCTGGTATCTGGGATGAGGAGGACCAGGCCACTACAAAACCTGCGCTGGACTACTGTCAAGGAAGGAGGCTGCTGTGCCAGGTGTGAGCACGGGTCCATCTGCGGTTTTGCCAAACCCCTCAGCTGGAGTCCTGACATAACCCTAACCCTAAAAAAAAATATATAGGAATAGTAACCCTAGCCCTAAATATAACTCTAAACTTAAAACAAGAAAAAATAGTAACCAAACCCCTAATACTAATCTTAACCAAAATTAAACCTTAATCCTAAAACAAGCAGAAATTGCAAAACCAAATACACCAGCACGAAAAACAATACAGCAAAGTATAGTTACACGTTCTACACATACCCAAACCATAAAATGGAGAACCACAATAACAATTGTGGTTCTTAATTCTGATTGGCTGAATTGCGTGAAAAAAACAGTCAGCACACCGATTTCTGCGCGCAACGTTAATGCGCGCGCGTTTTTGCGCGTCTTTATCACTCGCGACCTTTTTTGACGGATGAAAAAATGTGCTCGGATCGTAATACCAGCATTAATTTACGCGCGTTAGCGCTTAACGCTGCGCGCAAAAAAAATTGTGCTGCGCGTACGAATTTGCATAGAACCCGAACAGTTTGGAACTCACATAAAGGTAAACTGTTGGGGAAACGTAGACTCACAGTGATGCTTGATACATAGGAACACAGCAGGACAATCACAGGGGTGCAGAGTCAGGGTTCAGGACAGACCATATACTGGTATGCAAAGCCATTGGTACAGACGGGAAACATCAATTAATAGCTGTCCAGGATTCATAGCATGGCTGGTTGGGGAAATACCAAATCTCCGGCTGGAACATGAAGGTCCTGAGGGCAAGGTCAGGAAAGGTGTTGGTAGGGGTCAGGTCTTTAGAAGAACCAGCGCAGTAAAATGATGCTTCTTAAATACAGACGCTGCAATTCATCTCACTCAACTTGCGTCAAAAGAAGGGACAGAATCAGTTACCAAATAAGTAATCAAAAATGGAATGGAATATAATTTCACTTCGTTCCAATACAATTTCTGACGGAAATCACTGCTTTCATTATTTTTTTCATTTCAGAAATACGAAAAAATCGGCCGTCCGAATTAACTGATCAGTCCGAAAATACGAATCAAGGTAGCATAACGAAAAAAAACTAAACAAGATATCGGAACGAAAAATGGTTAGAAATAAGGGTTAGAAATCCCCTGGCGCTGATATGGACAGCAGCCCTGCTGAGATCTGGAGCTATCTATGGTGCTGAAACATACAGGGTTATTCAAAGAGATTCGAAAAGTCACCGCACGTTCGGTGACTTTTCGTTCTCTTCTATTTGGTTCCTTTTGCCGATCCCATTTCGGCGACCCTGCGGTGTATTCAGCAAACAGCACAGGGTCCCCGAATTGCAGGGAAAAGCTGCCGAAAACGTGACGAAAACTAACTGCAAAACCCGGCGAATGCACGCCGAAAACCCGCAAAAACATCTGGATTAACCCGTCGAAGCCGCCAGAAAAAGCCAAGCAGGAGCCGATCACACGCAGCGAAGCCGAGAAAAAACCGACACCGCAGACAGAGGGAGGTGAATAAATTAGCAAAACAGTTTGTATGAATGTGAAAGTAAAAAGCTGTTTGCAAAGAAACTACTGAGCGAAAATGTCTGAAATTTGCATACGAGATCCAGGGAATGATAATAAAAAGGACTGTTACAGAAAAAAGAAGTAAACTTACAAAAATCAATAGAAAATCGGACTTTTAAAGAAAAAAAAAAAATCAGAAAAATGCTTAAAATATCCTAAAAAAATCGATAAATAAAGAGACTACTCAGGTTTGCAGAATTTTATAATGAACGGTTTATTAGATATTGAATTAAAACAGGAATATTTTTAACATTGAAGTCTATGGGATTCGCCTGAATAAACCTGTCGAATGAAACCACCGAATGGCAGGGCATTAGGGGAACCTTTCACTGCTGGTTTGTGTTCTCTGAATAGCTGAAGCATTGCTTTTTCATGGGGATTTCACTGCCCTCGAACACGCACCGAACAGGCACCGTATGTGCAGGTAATTCGCCAGGATTTGGCGAATTGCCTGCTCTCTGGATAGCCGAATGGCCAAGAAAGGTAACCGAATGCTGATTTTCAGCGTTCGGTTACCCTTCTCAAGCAATTCGGAGCTCTTTGTTTTACCCTGATAGTATTCATTGCTTAATGCAGCTGGACTGGAAGAAAATAATAAAGCTGCATTCAGCAAAAAAAAAAAAAACCTTGTTACTTTAAAGTAAATTAGAAAACATAAAATTTAACCAAAAAATCCCAAAATAACCTAAAAAATCCTAAAAAAATAAATAGAGAGTTTTGCTGCAAGTGAAAAAAATGAAATGTTGAATAAATAGTTAATATAAACAGGCATGGGCGTCCACAGCATGGGGCAAGGGGGGGCACTTGCCCCCTCGGATCAACAGGCTTAAATTATGATAATATATTCACTGCATGGCTGCAGTTCCTGGGCTCTCCACTAGGCTGTATGAGCGTCACATCCCCACTCCACCTCCAATCCACCACGTGCTCCCACTCACTTTGCGCGCTGCGAGGGGCTGAGATGCAGGTGTAGCTGCTCCTACGTAAGGGCCACAGGCTGGGATGCTGGACACAGGAAAAAAGGTAAAGATTGTCAAATAAATACATTTATAATAAGCTTGATGCCAGTGTCTTTATTTATGAGAGTCCCCTGATCTGTGGTCTATTTTATCTGCCTGGGGAGGAGGGACACAAAATGATTAATAGTAATCTGGTGGGGGCCTGTGTGAAGATCACAGAGCTTGCATGATGTACAGACCAGGGCAATATTGGCAGTATACAGGCATTCTAGGCAGGGCCTTGCCTGGGCAGTGGGGATGAGGGCCCAGCTCCAGAGCTTACAATCTAAGAGGAGAGGGGACCCTGCTCCAGAGCTTACAATCTAAGAGGAGAGGGGACCCTGCCCCAGAGCTTACAATCTAAGAGGAGAGGGGACCCTGCCCCAGAGCTTACAATCTAAGAGGAGAGGGGACCCTGCCCCAGAGCTTACAATCTAAGAGGAGAGGGGACCCTGCCCCAGAGCTTACAATCTAAGAGGAGAGGGGACCCTGCTCCAGAGCTTACAATCTAAGAGGAGAGGGGACCCTGCTCCAGAGCTTACAATCTAAGAGGAGAGGGGACCCTGCTCCAGAGCTTACAATCTAAGAGGAGAGGGGACCCTGCCCCAGAGCTTACAATCTAAGAGGAGAGGGGACCCTGCCCCAGAGCTTACAATCTAAGAGGAGAGGGGACCCTGCCCCAGAGCTTACAATCTAAGAGGAGAGGGGACCCTGCTCCAGAGCTTACAATCTAAGAGGAGAGGGGACCCTGCTCCAGAGCTTACAATCTAAGAGGAGAGGGGACCCTGCTCAAGAGCTTACAATCTAAGAGGAGAGGGGACCCTGCTCCAGAGCTTACAATCTAAGAGGAGAGGGGACCCTGCTCCAGAGCTTACAATTCTAAGAGGAGAGGGGACCCTGCCCCAGAGCTTACAATCTAAGAGGAGAGGGGACCCTGCCCCAGAGCTTACAATCTAAGAGGAGAGGGGACCCTGCCCCAGAGCTTACAATCTAAGAGGAGAGGGGACCCTGCTCCAGAGCTTACAATCTAGGAGGAGAGGGGACCCTGCCCCAGAGCTTACAATCTAAGAGGAGAGGGGACCCTGCCCAGAGCTTACAATCTAAGAGGAGAGGGGACCCTGCTCCAGAGCTTACAATCTAAGAGGAGAGGGGACCCTGCTCCAGAGCTTACAATCTAAGAGGAGAGGGGACCCTGCTCCAGAGCTTACAATCTAAGAGGAGAGGGGACCCTGCCCCAGAGCTTACAATCTAAGAGGAGAGGGGACCCTGCCCCAGAGTTTACAATCTAAGAGGAGAGGGGACCCTGCCCCAGAGCTTACAATCTAAGAGGAGAGGGGACCCTGCCCCAGAGCTTACAATCTAAGAGGAGAGGGGACCCTGCCCCAGAGCTTACAATCTAAGAGGAGAGAGGACCCTGCTCCAGAGTTTACAATCTAAGAGGAGAGGGGACCCTGCCCCAGAGCTTACAATCTAAGAGGAGAGGGGACCCTGCTCCAGAGCTTACAATCTAAGAGGAGAGGGGACCCTGCCCCAGAGCTTACAATCTAAGAGGAGAGGGGACCCTGCTCCAGAGTTTACAATCTAAGAGGAGAGGGGACCCTGCCCCAGAGCTTACAATCTAAGAGGAGGGGGTTGAGGAGAGGAGATATGTGGGTGTGGGTGTTTGTGTATGCAGGGAAGGTGAGTGTGTATATGTGTGTGTGTAGGAAGGGGGGCTGATGTGTGTGTGTGTGTGTGTGTGTATATATATATATATATAATTTGGAGTGGGGGGAGCCTGGTGTGTGTGCCAGTATCTGTGGGGGGGGGGGTCATGGTTTGTGTATACAGAGCTGGCCTTAAAAAAACCACTTCCTTTAGTGCGTTGATCCTGGGTGTGTGACGTGTGGTGCATTGAATGGTGTTAACAGACTAGAAAAATGTAACCCTCAGATCAGACACTTACACCTTGATTCTTCTATTAGTCTTGCATCATGTTTCGCAGCCTCCGTATTACTACGCTTTATTTTATGACTGTCCCCTTCATGACATTACCAAAAGGGCAGAATATGGATGCCATTAAAATTTTGACCCCCCCCCCCCCCCCATGAAAAATTTCTGCGGATGCCCATGTAAACGGGGAATATTTTTTCATTGAAACCTATGGGGAAAAAGCCTCATTGCTTTAACCCCTTAACAACCACAGACCTACATAGTACGTCCTGGGGAGAATTTCCCTTAAGGACCAAAGACGTACTATGTATGTCATGGTCCCTTTATTCCCCCTTCCTCCCTATACTCACCTCTCTGGCCGGGGTCCCGCGACGGAATGGCTTCAGACAATTTTATGGGCCCCAGCCGTCATGATGATGTCATCACTATTTCCGATGATGTCCTGTTCAGGTGCTTTCCCGGTGCCTGCAGGGGAAGCTGAAAGGGGACGGTGGGAGGTCTTTTAGACCAATCTCCCTCGCTAACAGCTGGGGCTAGAAAAAAAAGAAAGGTACCACTGGAGAGGGCAAAGTCTGCCTTTTTCAGTGGTACCTCTCTTTATCCCCTTAGGTGCCAGATCTCAATTCGGCACCAATTGATCTCGATTCCCAATCAGAAGTGGCCGACATCTTGGATGTCAGCAAAGCCTCCAGGTCACCCCCACCCACTGATGTTGTCGCCATATGTGCAGTGATGTCAGTCGGCCAGTTAACCCTCTAGCTGCCATGTGAAGCTGGGGGGATCTTTTGGATCCCCATATCTCCCGATCCGAGGCAGGCAGAGGGTCATGTTTGGTACCATTGGAAATGCCTGCTCATGGCCTTCTCAATTATACCAAACATGGCTAGGTTTGATGGAAGAATAAAAAATATATAAAAAATATAAGAATTAAAAGATATAAAAGTGGCTTTTTTTTTTTTTTAATTGTCTTGGGGGTATTAATAAAATAGGCCTTCAAATTACGTTTAAACATGATGAGCATAAAATGGTCAAAATGAGCTCAGCACACAGAGGTGAAATGGCTCAACAGTGAAAGGGTTAAAAAGCAAAGACATGTAAAATTGGGTATTTCTTATTTCAGGACAAAATTTCGAAACTTTTCAGCGGGGGGGGGGTATTTTTTGGTGATTGTAGATTTTGGGGATTAAAGTTCGAAAAGTGTGTTTTTTCCATCTTATTTCATATTTTTTTTTATACTAAATGACATGATGGAAATAATGGTATCTTTAGATTACCATTTAATAGCGAGAGAAACAGTATATAATATGTGTGGGTTCCATAAACGAGTAACAGGAAAATTAGACCTAAACACAAACATCGCAGAAATATAAAATGTAAAAACAGCAGTGGGCACTTTCGGACTGACAATGGCAAAATCGCCTGGTCACTAAGGGGTTAAAGTAAATTAGGAAACATTAAATTTATCCAAAAAATTCTGAAAAATGCCTAAAAAATAAAGAGACTTTTTGCTGCAAGTGAACAAAATAGACGGTTGAATAAATATTTAATATTAATGGTGAATATTGTTTACATTGAAACCTATGTGATTATTTTGTACGGCTGGCGGCATTTTTATAACATTGTAGTAGTAGTAATCCGTTTCTCATTCCGAAATAACTCATAAAAAACTAAAATAATTCATAAAAACAAAATACGAATCAACCCAAAATACAAAATAACTCCTAAAACCAAAAAACAAAGTGATCTGAGAAACGAAAACCAGCCTCCCAAACCTTTAGTTTGCTCTGAAAATACAAAGCACGGTAACATGCCAAACGACCCGAAACAAGGGGGAAAAAAAAGAACGAAATGATACGAAACGAAAAAAAACAAATGAAATTATCCAAAGCGAAACAAATAAAAAGCCCATGCACAAGTCTACTTAAAGAAACATTTACCATATTTTAATTTAACCACTTCCATGCGGAGGACGCGCTCAGCGCGTCCTCCGCATGGCTCCTGCTGTGCGGAGGACGCGTTCAGCGCGTCCTCCCTTTGGGGTCAGCGTTCGGCCGGGTTCCGGCCGATCGCTGGCCCCCCCGGTGCGGGCTGACATCCTCGATGTCAGCCCAGCATCCGGAACCGCCGCCGATGAAATTAGGTGTCATCGCGGCGGCGCGATGACACCTAATTCAGGCGCCCCCCCCCGCATGTGCGGAGGAGGCGCCTGAAAGGGAGGGGGGGGAGGTCCTTCGGACCTCTCTCCCTCCCGATCGGCGGCGCACAGGGGGTTAACCCAGGCATCATTTGGAAGGGCACAGCCTGCCCTTCCAAATGATGCCTGGCATTAACCCCTGGGGAGCTGGATCGCGAATCGGCGCTGAAAAGCGCCGGTTCGCGATCCTTTCCCGGAGCTGGCCGACATCTTGGATGTCGGCCAAGCCTCCGGGAACTCCCCCTGAGGACTGGCGTCATCGTGCATAGCACGATGACGCCAGTCCTAGAGTTAACCCCTAACTGCCACCAACGGTGGAGATAGGGAGTTCCAATGAACTCCCTATCTCCCGATCCGTGGCAGCTAGGGCTTAAAGTTTGGTATGGTTGGATCGGCCAGAGCATGGCCGTTCCAACGATACCAAACACTACAGTGAAAAAGTTTTTTTTTTTTAAAAAAAATTAAAAATAAAAATAAAAATATATTTAAAAAAAATTATAAAAAAAAATAAATACATTTTTTTTTCTTTTTTTTGGTTCGTTAATGCAGCAATATTGTTCCCATTTCAATTATAATGTGAACAATGATGCTGCACTAACGATTTTTGTATGCGGTGCGTTTGTTAAAAATAGTGTAATTTTCCCCAAAAAAAATGTAACGAGACCCCATCTCTAATTTTTTTAACAAGCGCACCCCATACAAAATATAACCACAATTGCTCGCATGTTAAAATGTGAAAAAAAAACACTTTACACGTTGTAAATTATTGAAAATACATATTTTATTGCATTTTTTGTTATAATATACAGACATGACATAACGTTATACATATAATAATGACATATTATGAATCTACCGAGTCTGACGGAAAGAACGATATATAATATGTCTGGGTCATATACTAAAATAAGCCTTCAAAACACGTTTAAACATGATGAGCAAATCGGTAAAAATGACCTCAGCACAGGGGCGGGAAAAGCCTCAGCAGCGAAAGGGTTAAACCCTAATCTCAATTCTAACACTAACAGGGTAATTCAAAGAGAAACGAAAATCACTGCACGTTCGGTGACTTTTGTTCTCTTCAATTTGGTTTGTTTTGCCGATCCCATTTCGGCGACTCTGCGGTGTATTCAGCAAGCACCATGGGGTCCCCGAATTGCAGGGAAAAGCTGCCGCAAACCCGACGAAAAATAACCGCAAAACCTGCCGAATCCACGCCGAAAACCCGCAAAAACATCTGGATTAACCTGCCGAAAACACCGGAAAAACACACAGCGAAGGCGCCGGAAAAACCCGACACCGCAGACGAGTGGAGTGAATAAATTAGGAAAACAGTTTGCTTGAATGATTGAAAAGTGAAACGCTGTTTGCAAAGAAACTACTGAGTGAATGTCTGATCTATGATATAATAAATCCAATGAATGATAATAAAAAGGGCTGTTACAGAAAAAATAAGTAAAGTTAAAAAAAATCTGAATTTTTTTAAAAAAAATTAAAATCGACAAAAATGCTTAAAATATCCGAAAATTCTATAAATAAAGAGACTCTTTACTGCAGAATTTTATAATGAACGGTTTATTAGATATTGAATTAAAACGGGAATATTTTTAACATTGAAGCCTATGGGATTCTCCTGAATAAACCTGCCGAATGAAACCACCGAATGGCAGGGCATTAGGGGAACCTTTCACTGCTGGTTTTTTTCTCTGAATAGACGAAGCAGTGCTTTTTCATGGGGATTTCACTGCCCTCGAACAGGCACCGAACAGGCACCGTATGTGCAGGCATTTCGCCAGGATTTGGCGAATTGCCTGCTCTCTGGATAGCCGAATGGCCAGGAAAGGTAACCGAACGCTGATTTTCAGCGTTCGGTTACCCTTCTCAAGCAATTCGGATCTCTTTGGTTTACCCTGATAGTATTCATTGCTTAATGCAGCTGGACTGGAAGAAAATAATAAAGCTGCGTTCAGCAAAAAAAAAAAAAAAACCTTGTTACTTTAAAGTAAATTAGAAAACATAAAATTTAACCAAAAAAAATCCCAAAATAACCTAAAAAATCCTAAAAAAATAAATAGAGAGTTTTGCTGCAAGTAAAAAAAATGAAATGTTGAATAAATAGTTAATATAAACAGGCATGGGCGTCCACAGCATGGGGCAAGGGGGGGCACTTGCCCCCTCGGATCAACAGGCTTAAATTATGATAATATATTCACTGCATGGCTGCAGTTCCTGGGCTCTCCACTAGGCTGTATGAGCGTCACATCCCCACTCCACCTCCAATCCACCACGTGCTCCCACTCACTTTGCGCGCTGCGAGGGGCTGAGATGCAGATGTAGCTGCTCCTACGTAAGGGCCACAGGCTGGGATGCTGGACACAGGAAAAAAGGTAAAGATTGTCAAATAAATACATTTATATTAAGCTTGATGCCAGTGTCTTTATTTATGAGAGTCCCCTGATCTGTGGTCTATTTTATCTGCCTGGGGAGGAGGGACACAAAATGATTAATAGTAATCTGGTGGGGACCTGCGTGAAGATCACAGAGCTTGCATGATGTACAGACCAGGGCAATATTGACAGTATACAGGCATTCTAGGCAGGGCCTTGCCTGGGCAGTGGGGATGAGGGCCCAGCTCCAGAGCTTACAATCTAAGAGGAGAGGGGACCCTGCTCCAGAGTTTACAATCTAAGAGGAAGGGGACCCTGCTCCAGAGCTTACAATCTAAGAGGAGAGGGGACCCTGCTCCAGAGCTTACAATCTAAGAGGAGAGGGACCCTGCCCCAGAGCTTACAATCTAAGAGGAGAGGGGACCCTGCTCCAGAGCTTACAATCTAAGAGGAGAGGGGACCCTGCTCCAGAGCTTACAATCTAAGAGGAGAGGGGACCCTGCTCCAGAGCTTACAATCTAAGAGGAGAGGGGACCCTGCTCCAGAGCTTACAATCTAAGAGGAGAGGGGACCCTGCCCCAGAGCTTACAATCTAAGAGGAGAGGGGACCCTGCTCCAGAGCTTACAATATAAGAGGAGAGGGGACCCTGCTCCAGAGCTTACAATCTAAGAGGAGAGGGGACCCTGCTCCAGAGCTTACAATCTAAGAGGAGAGTGGACCCTGCTCCAGAGCTTACAATCTAAGAGGAGAGGGGACCCTGCTCCAGAGCTTACAATCTAAGAGGAGAGGGGACCCTGCCCCAGAGCTTACAATCTAAGAGGAGAGGGGACCCTGCCCCAGAGCTTACAATCTAAGAGGAGAGGGGACCCTGCTCCAGAGCTTACAATCTAAGAGGAGAGGGGACCCTGCTCCAGAGCTTACAATCTAAGAGGAGAGGGACCCTGCTCCAGAGCTTACAATCTAAGAGGAGAGGGGACCCTGCTCCAGAGCTTACAATCTAAGAGGAGAGGGGACCCTGTTCCAGAGCTTACAATCTGAGAGGAGAGGGGACCCTGTTCCAGAGCTTACAATCTAAGAGGAGGGGGTTGAGGAGAGGAGATGTGTGGGTGTTTGTGTATGCAGGGAAGGTGAGTGTGTATATGTGTG